>JANHFR010004911.1:1005927-1018051 GCA_032468015.1 Mimophis mahfalensis | reverse complement strand
GACAACAATTTACTCACCCTCAACATTTCAGAACACAACAGTGAAAAGGCATATTTAATCAAGGCCTGAAGGAGAAAAATCTATGAGGACAGCAGATTTCAAAGTGGAATTATTTTCAGCCAACTGGAAAATGGGTAGATAGCTCTTCACTTCAACTATGAGAAAGGCCCTAAGCACCCATTTTAAAATGTGTTCTGGCTTAACATCACACATAAAACTTGCACGCGGGTGATATTTTTAAATTTGAAGAATTGTGGAAGAATTATGTTTGACATTCACTGTTCCGTTAAACCCCAGTACGTGTAATGTTAAGAGGAAAAAATGGCTAATTATCCAGCACTACCTTCATCCTCTGTGAAAGGTATATGCTGGTAGAAATGTAATTGTCTTTACCACCAACCAATAAATAATCTCTGGAGCCAAAGCAGGCTGTAGAGCAGACAGACTTGGGGCTGGGATGTATGCTCAGAATGAACTGGGCTTCATCCCAGACATCTGGTGGGTCCCCTTTCCTCACTAATCTTGACATTATCTCCCAAACAGTCATCACTTGTTTTCTTTGGCCAGGCATCTTATTTACAGTCCCCATCCTGCTTATGGTTCATGGTTTCATTTTTCTCTTGATGTTTACAGAGATCCTTCCCAAATATTTGTGACGTGATTTTATTAGGGGACTCGGAGAAAATTCAGACAGTCACCATCTGGTTCACCATCTCCACAACTACCAGCCTTGTAGAACAGGCTTGAATCTTGGTTTGGTAAGGATTTGCCTTCTACTTACGGTACTTTCTGTTAACATCCATATGGTTGCATACATTTGGAGAAAAATTCCTAGGAACAAAGCGCTGGCATCTAGTTTTCTTTGAATTAAGAGAATTTGGTGGGACTTACAGTATACTATATAACATTTTTGTAATTTAAAAATAATATCAAGGTATGTATAATTTAAATAATAATTCAAGATGACAAACATATCCTACACATCTTGATCCTCCTATTTTCCTCATAACAACCTTGTGTGTGAGGGGAGTTGGGCTGAAAGAGAATTACTGGCCCAAGATCACGGAGCTGGCTTTCACGGCTAAGGCAGGACTAGAACTCATGGTCTTCCCTTTCTAGCCTTAACTCCTAGATCAGTCTGGCTCTCAAATTGATTTAACATGATAATTTTGAATCCCAACTTTTCACCAAATGAATATTGCCTTTAGTACTATAAATCTGCCTCTCCTGGCAGCACCTAAATTGGCTTAGCATGCAAAAAAAAAGAAAAAAAGAAAAAAAAGATAAGACTCTTCTGCTTAGCAATGTGAAAGCAAGATCTATGTGTTTGGCCTCCTAAGCCATTCGGATCTATGGTCAGTCTTCTGAAAGCGCAGTTAAGAATCTGTGACAAACTCCTGTAACCTTTTTATTTCACCAAGGGATGATAGTGATGAACTTTATTCTGAGTGTGCTGAGTCACTGATCTACCACTTGAACAAATGACATCAATAGATTACAAATCTCTTAACATTTTAAAAAACCAAACAATAGTTTCATCTTTCCTTTTAAAAACATGGTAGCTAAGACAGACAAAAAAAGCTGTTCTATCCTTTGACCATAGATATATATGTCTGTAGCACCAATCTTCTCAACCAGCCAGCCTAAATCTTAGGAATGCTGTTTTGAGAAAGGAACCAAGAGAGACCATCTGTTTGAAAGAAGGAATGGTCAGACTGAGACTTCAGCCTGAATTTTGCCTGATGTCACTTCTTCAGATGCAGATTTTCAGGTACTTTTTTATTCTATTTCTGTCTGACAGATGGTGATGATCTATGATAGGTTACTTGTTACTGGTTACTTGTTCTCTGATATTATATCACCTGTCTCTATTAGAGGAGTTGCAAAAAATGATTACAGGGTGCTTTAGAAGTTCAGGATTCCCAAACAAATGTGTTTTCTTTCACACTTCCCATCATTTTGCCATGCATGCAATTCTCTTAAAAGTTATATTATATAACAAATCCTTGATTTGCAGGAGTTCCTTCCTTTTCCAATTTGACTAGCATAATTATAGCTTTGTTCATAACTTACTTTTCCATATCTGAGCACAATCTGTCCAAAGAAAAACACTTTCTAAACCCATGTATTTAAATGGGATTTCAGTATGTGTTTGATTTACTCATTGAAAACAATGGGAATTTTAAAAATGCTAAAGCTGTATCTAAACATTAACATGACTGCAGGATTGATAGGCAGGCCACAATCTATAATTTTTTGAAATCATCTGAATCAAATTACATACTTTGCAGCAAGTACACTTAAGTTGACCATATAATTTTTAACCCTTGTTTATAAACCGTTTCCTGTTTTGTCCCTTTTCCCCTCAACCTAGAAATCTCATTGCACATGCCCATGTTGTATCCACATTGCCTCTGTTGTCATCCCCATTTGCTCAACTTCTCTTCTTGCTGATTTGACATTGGCTCAGAATAAGCATAATGGAATGGATCTGATAAAGAAATGACAAGCGTGCAAGGAATATAATAACAACAATAATAATCTCTTCATGCTGGCATTTTTAAAAAACCAACATTAATATTAAAATGAGCCCGAAGAAGCAGGCTATGTGTGGCAAAGGAGCTGTGGGGATGAACAGTCCTCGGCTTTCAGGGACAGGGATAACATTTTCTTGCCAAAAACCCCTTGTTGCAGTTGTGAGAATGTGGCAGCCTTAAGGGAAGAACAATGCCAGGGCTTTTGTGGCCAAGCAGGAGTTTATCTCTAGGGATCTCACCAGGTTTCCTGGGTCAGAGAACACCTCTTTGTTTTCCGCAGACACAGGAACAGGCCTCTAAGAAGCCAGCCTGCACTCAAAACACTCAACTTCCATGCAATGGGAGAGGTACACTGTACTCACTTCCCCCTGCCTGAAGGGGGAGGGGTGAGAGTTGAATGGAAACCAATGTCATGGCACAGATTAGCCTGTTTCCTTCATTCATTCCCAATCCTGAATTTGCACTCTCTCACTCACTGCATTTCTTAAATTTTCAGGAGGCAATATTCTCCCTTAATGGAGAATTGGCCTTGGCTCCATCTGCAAGACTATTTTCTTGGGAACCTGCAGTTGCACTGGGCTCTCTTTTCTTTCCCTGAATTTGCAGCAGAGGATGTCACTGTAGTATATTAAGGAAGGTTGCAGAACACTTTGGGCACAAAGCCTTTTACCTGAGATGGAGCATCCATTGATGTAGCACTGCCACATATGCATTCACCCTTGAAGCCCACAGTTAGGGAATAGAAGCTCCCTCGTGCTGCTTGAAGTGGTGCAAAAACTGAAGTCCTCTTCTCCCTTGGTCAAGTTTGTACAAACTATTTTATACCTTAAGGCAGTGTTTCTCAAGCTTGGCACCATTTACTTCATGCTGTGTGTACTTTGACTCCCAGAATCCCCCAGCCAGCTTAAGGCAGAAACACTGTCTTAAGGAGTTGATTTCCCAAACACTTCTTCCCATACTTTGGGTGATAAAAATACCAGAGTAATATTTAATCATGGTTCCCTCAACTAATTAAGATTTCTTAACTAAAAACAACAACAATTTACCTCAAACATTGAATGAGAATGGGAACGGATTTCAGCTGCTGCCAGAGAATTGCTACAACAGAATCTTGTACTCCTTATCTGCATCAACCATCTTTATCCTCAGGTTTTTTAAAAAGAAATGTCCCCAGTGTATCAGGGTCTGCTGCAAGCTTAACTCTATCTTGTTTCCTGCTTCAACATTTCTAGTAAATAACGGGTGATGCCGTGACACAAATCCCAGTGCTTAAAATGGAATGGCCACCCACTGCCTGATCCCTTAGCTGGGGCAAAACTGTGTTTGTTTGAATTCCTGGATGAGTAAATACTTGGGATAATTCTGCCCAAACTAGGGGAACATTTAAAAAAAAAATTAAACTGACTGCATCTTGTCTTAACTTCAGCTGACCCTACAAATCTTTCTTCAGCTGCTGACTTGGTGGCACTTTTCTAATCTTCATCTGAACTGCTGAATCATTCCTCTTCTCTCTTTTTGTCATGTAGAGATTCCCCTGCCTGTCCCATAACATTTAATATAGTCTTCAAACATCCCCATTTATGGATTACGGATTTGCCTCCAACTTCTCAATGAAGGAAGAGAACATAAATTAGGAAATTACACCCTTTCCCACAAGTTCTTTCTCTGGTCAGTGTCTTTCCTTTATCTCCTGCCCATCATCTCACTGTTCCAATGTTAAGTAGCACCCCTAAGTAGTTAACTTCAGTAAGTATTTTCTTCTTCAAAGGAAAAAAACAAGAAAATCCAATTGCCTCCTGAAAAAGCAGCTTTGGGACAACCATGACCTGGATGACAGAGAATCTCTACAGACTTTTAGCTATGCAATTTGGGATGAACACCCTTGGAATGGTGTGGGAGGAGGAATGGATTTCCAGAGGAAAAATTGCAGACCACAGGAATCGGGACCACCACTCAGGTGACTGTGAGGACACAGATAAACCTCCAAGTGCTTCAAAGACTCGCTAGAAGGATGCAGATTACCAGCTGTCTGTAAGGAATATAAATCCTTCCATTCCGCACTATCCCATCAGAGCTGAAGAAGCTTCTTGGATGAGAAGCAAAACATCTTCAAAAGAAAAAACAAAGTCCAGTTGCCTCCTGAAAAAAGCACCTTTGGGACTACCACCTGTAAGATATGCCATAAAATTGTGGCAAAAAGGAGATTGATCATTGCATTGAGAAGAGTTCAGTACTGCATATTTACTTGCAAATGTGCATTTCCTCCAGGGCCAATGGAAATGACTTTATGATCATGGATAAAGGAGAAAAGATCAAGGAAGGAACCCAAGGGGGAAGCTTCAGCATCATTAGGTCCCATTTTCTTGACATTTTGAAATCTACAAAATAATGTATCAAGCTTGCACTGGGTACATAAAAGATATTACAAATATTTCTTTTCCTATTTTGGGTATATAGTAATGAATTTATACTGATTGAATATGCTACTTGTATCAATCAATCAAATATGCTACTTGTATCAATCAATCAAATCTTTGTTTTAATCACAGACTAATGTAAAATACAAGAACAATTAATTACACTCATATAAAAGACAAAAGGTAACTGAAAATTATGCTTGCCAACACAGTACTATGAAATTAAAATACTATTATATCTTTATAAAAACAAAAGAGGAATTCTCAATACATTTATCCATGCCTGTATACCTAATTATTTATTTGCAAATTTCAATTGCTTCCAGGCAAAATCCAACCATGTTGTATGTACTGTATGTAATAAATGGTTCCTTATCTGAGAGGGTAATTTTTTTTTTAAATTAGAAAGAAAATTGATCAAAATTTCATTATGACCACATCTGTCAATAAAGAAAGAATGAATTTTCTTGAGTACGATAGGTGAAGTGTAAAAAAGTTCACATGTGATGGTGTCTGTGCAATGTGAACAGGATTTCAAACTTGTGAAGTCTTCTGTAAATTTCCCATTAAAAATGCCAGGAAATAAAACATCAAGTTTGGCTTTGAGAAAGACTCTTTGCTGTCCAAGGAAGTTTCATGTAATTATGCATCTGACCAGTTTCCATCTGGAATAAGCTGTGTGAGCTTCAATATGGATTGGAATATGGCTTGTATTGTGAAGATTGAAATTGGTCTGTCAGTCTTGATGGGGAGAAAAAGCATTTGAGCCAATAAGTAAGAATTAACAGCCATGTTCTCATCTTCATTTTTTTATTGCCCTGCTTTGCTTCTCACTATCACTTTGGAGGCTAGTTTCAGCAGAAATATGGGAAAGCAGGGGAGGGCAAGCCTTGGCTCCAAAAGAAGCAGCTCAGCATCATCCTTCAAAGGATTCTCCTGAACTGCAGGAAAACAAACTAAATCACATTTATGGTATGCAGATGGATTATACAAATTCACTTTCTTTTCCTTAAATAGGAGGAAGCTGAATGTAGGATTAAAATCTGAATGTAGGATTTAAAAAGGCATTGAAATAGAAATTTCATTATAAAATGTCATTACTGTCATTATCTTTATGTATTTATTTTTTGCACCTCCTGCAGGGAGTTCAAGACAGCATACATTCACAACATGTCTGAGGTAAGTTAACACTGCAAAAGAATCATTGACCAAAGAGACTAGAGGAAACTCTGGGTGGTTTTAGTTTGGACTTTTCTAGCTTTAGTCCAATATTCAGACCACTGCACTTACATGAGCTCTCCCAGTCATGGAACTATAGCAGCAAGCACCACAATGCTAATCCCAAAGCTGCATCAAAAGCCCCAAATATGAAAACAACTGAAAAAGAGGACTTTGAAAATGTAATCTCTTTTTGGCATGAATGCACCCAGTTGTATTTCTAAGTGAATAGGCAGGAAACAGTTTCTATTTTTCCTTACCCTTTTGTTGATATACATTTTTTCTATACATCAAAAGCCTCAAGAATAAAGAAAATTTCCTTATATTAGAAATGGCATATATAGGACCTGTATTAGTTGATGAAACAAAACTTGTGCCTACAGAAAACAGAAGGGATTAGATCAAGTTTGGATGAATCACCACTAGTTTTGGAACATGTCTATGTGGTGAACAAACTATTCAGCAAATAGGTATTGCTAATCCTACAGTGTTCAGAGCCCAATGCTCTGTCAAGGAGATACAGAAACAGAAGAGATTCAAGATGCCCAGAAAACTTGAATGCATTATAAAGGTGGGTAGCCACAGAAATGAATAATCTATTCTTTGGTAAGATGATTGTCATGAAGGATATCTCAGGAACCCAGATATAGATAGGTATAGTTAGTTTTATGCAAAGCAATGAATGAGTATAAATTTGTAATTGCAGTGCACAGACTTGGGTGCTTTTAAGAAAGTTTAAGTCTAATGTGTAGAAGAACTAATGCATGTTTTTGGGTAGTCTGTTTATCATGTTATCTATCAATCAGATCAAGTCTAAGAGGGCAATACAGAAAAAAGTAGGCAATTTCTTCATTTAAGTATCCAATGTGGCAAAGCTGAAGAAATAATTAATTGGCTCCCTATAATAATGTAACAAAGGAGATGAGGAAATCCTAATGATTGCCTGTGGTTTTCAGCCCTGAAGGCTAGCTGCCTCCAAGCTCCCCATATCTCCTCCACAAGAACTTTCGTAAGTCCTGAAGTGTTTGATCCATCATTCCCCTAATTTGATGACAGACAGATTTTGAGATCCGACCAGGCTTGCCTAGCAGCTATCATTTCTTCTTTATCTGCCCATTTACTTTCTGGTTTGCCAAGTGCTCATATCTGCAGTCATTCTACAACATCCTGCTGTGTCTGCTCCTTTCAGCATTTTGCTCATCTGCATTTTTCTGTTACTCAGTGTAGCTCTGACTCTTGCGTGCATGTATTAGAACATTAAAAAAAATATCTTTGCCTAAAATTCTCATTTCTGCTTCCCTTCCCTGCTGGATCCAGTTCCACGTGAACCAGAATCTGTAAACGTTTGCATCTTATTATCCAATTTCTCCCCTTCCAGATAACTTTCTGTAACAGTTGCTCATACTTCAGTGATGATGATGGTGGTGGTTCTTCACACAGTCAGCCAGTTGTTTAGACTGGATTTGGCTGTTTTGCCTACCTATTGAGTGTTTCCCAAGGACTTTGGATAGGCAGATGTTGACATTTTATGTTGTTAGAGGTATTATTATTGCTGTAATTCGTTGCACAGTCAAGTAGACGTTCAGACTGGATTTGGCATTTTTGCCTGCCTATTGACGATGACGATAACGATTATATTATTATTCTGTGATTAGATTCACAATCTAAGTAAAAACATAATAATTGAAGTCTTAACCGAGGGTCGTAACATTATTAAGGTAATGCCTAAGGATATTATTATAATTTGCATTGTTATATTTGTGATTTTTCAATTGTTCAGTCTTATAAGAAATGAAAACATGAATAGATGTGTGTGTATGTACATGGGCATGTGTATGTATCTGTCTGTCTGTCTGTCTGTCTGTCTGTCTGTCTGTCTGTCTGTCTCTCTCTCTCTCTCTCTCTCTCTCTCTTTTATGTCTCTGGAGATGTGTTCATTTCTCACTTTAATTCTAAAAGGTTCTAACTAATAATTTGGTCTTAATTTTTTTTTTAGATTTGCACCAATCTTTTTATTTAGCAGAGTTTTCAATCCATTATTACATTGTCTCCAATATAAGATGGCTGCTGTAACCACTAACGCGTATTTAGTGTTATCTACTTCTACAATGCTTATAAAACAGTTGAGCACCAGATGACACTTTTAGATTGATGCTTTCCATCAACAGTGCCCAAAGGTTTTAGCTCTAAACTTATCCTTGCTCTGTGCCAGGCTAGCCCATCAAATTATTGATATTTGATGAGCCAAATCCACTACTACTCTTATAGTAAAAAAAATCCCCCTATAATTAAATAATATTTATAACCCTTTAATAATGCTTCACGTATGCCTTTGGCTGACTCTGATATATGTGGAGACAAATTCCCAGTTGGTATAAATGAACACATTAACCTTTCTAAATCCATGGTTAACGTATAAATCCTCAAGATTGCTACAGCATCCGAACCCATCCATGGGGTGTTTCATATCTTCCTCAAATGACCAGTTTCTGATGAAGTAGATTTCAATTCTCCCTATCTAGTTCTTTTCTTTCAAAAAAACAGACAGAGGAATGTAAACATGCTGGAGCTTCACGGTCTTTGGATTTCTGGTTCTTGTATCGGAACAAGAATGCATTAATGAGGAAACTAGGAAAATGGAGACCTCTCTCTCTTTCATCTGTACGCAATGCATGGCTCATAATTGTACTAGATATTCTGAAGAGATGGCCTGGAATATTGGGGAAATATTTCTATAAAACCCTCCATTCCTTAGACTCTAAAGCTTAAAGGGAACTTACCTAAGTGATGGGTAAAGGTCTGACTATTTTTTTTAAGCTTTCAAGATCTCAAAAGGGCAAATGAAAGTGATAAGCACTGGGAATAAATTATAGTTCAGATGATTTTCAAAACAATCTGCCTCCATGCTGGGCAAATGAAGATCTCCGATTTAAACGGGCAAGCACTTAAAATGACTGCAGATTCAGTAAGATGAAAATGAAGTATGAAATAGAAGGAAAGGATAGGAGAACAGTACCACAGCCTGGTCAACACAGTGCTGTCTGATAGACATGATCCTAAAAAAATCCCACTTCTCCAGTTCTGCAAATGGAAAAAAAATATTAACACTAAAAGAATGTATGCAAAGATAAAGCTCAGAGAGCACCAAGGGCCCCACAATTCAACCCTAAGCTACAAATATTCTCTTCCATCTGAATTCTCTCCAACCCTACTTTGGACTCCACTGACTAGACTAACCCAAGGACAGAAGCTTAATCATATTCTGTAGCCAATCAAAATGGTAAATTTTGACCATATTATTCTTTCCTAAAAATCAACAAATAATTAGAATAGATGGCTCATCCAAGTCCAGTCAATGAAATTTTCACCTGTGTTTACAGTGAAGTCCATTTGTTCTGTTTTTTAAATGTGGAGAATGTTTAAAATCCTGTATAAACATTCTCATAAAAATACTTATTCTCTTATAAGGTGGTCCAAGGGCTCCCCTTTAATTTCTTCTCCCTGTTCTTATTATGCAAAATGACTGCTTCTGAAACCAGCATGTGGACATCAATTTGGCCACAAATGAGCCTGGCACAAGGCAGAGATTTTTCTACCCATATATTTGTCCCCAGCAAGATGACATGGCATCACTTTTTGTCACTGTTAGGATTTCGTGTAGTAATGACATTCTGAATGTTCTTGTGCCAGTTACAACACTAGGTAAACTTCCTCTCTGTTTGAAGCAGTTATTCCTTGTGAAGCAAAAAGGGAAAAGTTAAAGAGGCAAGCCTCCAACCAATTTGTTAGTGTGTCACTGCCTAGTGCCAGTTTGTTTGTTAATATCCAAATGATAAGCATATAACAACCCACTCCACATTGTAATGTCTGTCTGCCTATTAGACCAGGGAAGTGGAGATTTTTCAGGCTACTCTGTTATTATGATTAGGATCAGAATATAAATTGACCAAATTCCTCAGCAACTCTGTACTATTCTCTGACCTATTTTCTCTTATAGAATTGCCTTTCATCTTTAGAATTGCCTGTTTTGTAGTGACACCAGCCTTAACAGCATAGATGTAGAATAATGAAGCGGAGCTATCTGCCTGCTGTAATTGAGGTATTGTTAGAACTGCTGCAATACAATAGTCTCCAAACATCTTGGAGCTAGCTAAAATCTCTGTATTTTTCTGTGTTGTATGGTACACAAATATCAGGAGGCAAATAATATTACTTGGCTGCTCAGAGCATTAGCTTTAATATATTCGGTCCAGTTATGTACATGCTTGTTATGGGAGGACTGGATTCCTAATTTGGATGCCTAATACTTGTTTCTGAACTGTATTACCCATTTTTTGTCTTGTGTATTTAACTAAGGAGCAATACAAACAGTATGCAGACTGTAGTATTTGCTGTTCACATCTTTTTCATTACACTCTGCATCCTTTGGAATTTCACTGAAAGCTATGTAGAGCCATAACGGAGAAAAAATATTATTGTTGAAAGGATGAGTAAAATGTATACATGTAAACAAGTAGGGGTCTCACTATCTCAAATGACCTTCCAAAATCACAATACCATGTTTCTAAAGGCTTCACTTTATCTGTCATATGGATATGATATTCTTTTCAATTCAAGCTTGCATATGAATCTTGGGCTAGTGTATGCTGGAGAATGAAGAGTTAATGAGGGAGATCTGGATCAACTTTTAGAAATCAGCTAATCTGAGAAACATGACCTAAAAAGTTTCTTGACCTGACCTTGGGGCTGAGAATGAAAACAGTCCACCCTTTCCCTAGTCTGGACCTGTCTACCAGAGAACAGCTATGATCCGAAGAATGTTAACATGATCAGGCTCTGATGCAACACAGTTGCCCAAGATGATAAAGAGCACAAGTAACACTGAAGCAAGTTGGTGATGCTATCAGGGGTTGGGTTATGGGGGGGTGGGAGGTGGGGGAGACAAAGTCCAGGATTTATTTTTTTTTAAGTAGGAAATCTATACAGTACAATACAATAGAATTGCCATGCTGTGTACTGACCTAGTATTACTACAATCTAACTGTTCTCCTTCCTCCTGTGTAAAAAACTTCAGTCTAGGGTCAATCTATAATTATGTAACTGTGCCACTAATTAGGACAGGAAATGACTTAGTAAGCATAGGAAACACTAGTGGTAAAAATGCATAGCTCTGCAAGTGCTACAGATGTTCTTGAGAAGAACCAACAGATAGGCAGGAAGAACGCTGGTCCCTTCTTGATTTGGAATCATCACCTATTTCCTTCTGCAATGCCATGACAGCAGACTTGAATGTGCTCAGGAAGAATGACCCCTGCTTTGATACTACAATGGTTCAGCTCCCTATCCTCTCCCCCTTTTGCCTGCTCTAATTGGTAGCACTTTCTTCTCTCATTTGTGGCAAGAGAAGAAAGGCAACCTGAGCTCATTATTCTACCTTTTTCACTCTCAGGGAGGAGCTAACTCTGCTTGAGGAACTGGCCTGTGGCTGCTCTGTTACTATTGATAAACTAAATTTCCCTAAAATCTCAGGCAGAGTGAAAGATACAGCAAATGGTTTACTTTGCTAAGGAGCTTAACCAAGTACAGGTGGTCGTTGACATATAACTATCTATTATTGACTGTTCTAAATTATGACAGCAGTAAAAAAAAGTGATTTATGATCATTTTTCTCACTACGACCATTGCAGCATCCCCATGGTCATGTGATCAAAATTTAGATGCTTGGCAACTGACTCCTATTTATGACTCTTATAGTGTCCTGGGGTCATATGATCACTTTCTGCAACCAACTGCAATGATTCACTTAACAACCATGGCAAGAAAAGTTGTAAAATGGGGCAATACTCACTATCTTGCCTAGCAATGGAATTTTGGAGCTCAGTTGTCAAAACGTTAGGAATGCCCTTATATCTATATGCACAAATATACCTGTTCTTGGGGACTTCCTTTCTC
>JANHFR010004911.1:986295-1003811 GCA_032468015.1 Mimophis mahfalensis | reverse complement strand
GGTTGGGGGTCACCACAACATGAGGAACTGTATTAAAGGGTCGCGGCATTAGGAAGGTTGAGAACCACTGTCCTAAAAGGTACTGTTGAACCTGTCTGTAAAGCAGGCCAGCTAGCAGAGGAAACTCCAACCAGGAAGCACAGTTCAGACCAAGCACGCCAACAAACTGGCTTTAATGTAGCATTATTTCTGTTGCAATCATCAGCTACCAGTAGTTTTAGGTTTTCTCAGCCTCAAGCCATGTAGGTGGTTACTTATTAGATCTGTATTTCTTTGGATAGATGACATAGGACATTACTTATGCCATGGTCAGATCATGGAAAATGTCACATTGTTAGTATCTTTGACTTCCATAAGCATGGCAGACCAGTTAGGAAGAACTGCCCCTGGCACCTGAGGAATCCTGGAGATTTATGGGCACTTGGGGACTTTCATTGTGACTTGATAGGCAGGACTCTTATGTGCCTGGTCATTGTCTGTAACACGTAGATGGCTAGTACTTTAGACAAAATTGCTCTTCAGAAGCCTCTTGCAATAGTCAATGCCAGTCAATGCCAATGCTGTCACCCTTGGACTGACAGTGAGCTCCAGGAAATCAAACAGTTCAAGAGATAGAGCAATAAAGTGAAGAATGAATACGACAAAGCTCAAGTTCAGCCCCACAGTGTGATTAAAAACAGCAAAGGATGCTTATTTCTCTACACTTATTTCTTCGAAAGATTCTTTTTTGGTGACACAGTTTAGTGACTTATTCTGCAGGGAAAGAATTCATATGTCAGTGCTCCTCAGGTTGCTAGGACATGCTTGAGTTTGGATGCTATGTGAATGATTTAGGTAATATTTTATTAAGTTATCTGGAATTACAACATTCAAAGAATTTCATATGGTTCTCTGTAGTACAATCTGTCCTCTGCCCAAGAGTCCAGACAAGGAATGCAGATGATTAGTAATTCCACAAGAGGATGTAATCTCAAAAGCAGTCCTTTCATTGGATGCCCCCTTTCCTTGCCTGGAGGTTCAATTGGCACTTTATTTACTTTCTGGGAAGCTGTTAGAGACTATTTTTCTGTTAGATGCAGAGGCTCTCAAACTCAGCAATTTTAAGTCACGTTTGAGAAACACTGTATCAGATTGAGATGGGTGTGTTTCAAACGAAGACATGACAAGGGTTGGACTACACGGCCTTTCCTAATGCGAGGATTTCTGGCACTGACCGTTCAGTTGCAACCTATTTTTTGCCTTCTGCTCCTATAGTCAGAAATGAACTTGGCCTCATTTTTGGAGATTCTCAGTTTTCACCATCCATCATTAAGTTCATCATTCATTATGACAACCGATGGGGTTTCTTGGATGAGAAGCGAAACGTTTCGTTCTTCTTCCTCAAGAAAAAAAGTCCCGTTCCCTTTTTTTAAAAAAAAGCACTTTTGAGCGGCCTCGTTTTCCTCACGAAAATTCTCTTCAGAGAAAAGCGGCAGCTAGATGCCCAGAGCCCATCTCTTGGGGCGGCTGCCGATAGAAACGAGCCCACCCCGCTTCCTCTCCATAGGAATCCGAACGACCGGGTCATCCGGGTCACCCCTGTTCACCCGGCCAGCCAATAGGCAGCACAACGCAACTAACCTCACCCGCCCACAGTTGCGTAACCATTCCTTTTATACAATTTAAGAGACGCCGATTGGCTGCACCTCCCACTTCCATTCTTTGCAACGTTGGATTAGCGGAGCCGGCTGCCGGCCGGCTAAAGACGCGGGCGATTCGCTGAGCTGTCTCGCCCCACCCCCGCCTCGAGAGCCACAGCCTGATTGGCGAGTGCCTGTCCTTGCCTGCCAAGGTGGAGGAGCAAGGCAGGCACGGATTGGCTGGCGGCTGTCTCCGCCTCCGCCGGTGAAGGTGAAAGTCTCCTCCAGGTGGACCGAGGGTTTGCACTTTTGAGAGCCGCAGCTGCTGCAGCTGCTTAGGTCCTCCCCTCCGCCATGGCTCCCGGAGCAGGATCCGTCTTTGCCTCCGTTCCCCAGGCCGCCCCGGTGGCGGTTTTCCAACTCACGGAAGATTTCCGCGCTGACGAGGATCCTCGCAAGGTCAATCTCGGCGTGGGAGGTGAGAGAGGGAAGGCGGGGAGGAGGAGAGGAGCGCTCCTGCGTCTCTTCAGTCGCGTTCTCCCTTTAGGCAACCGCGGGTTCGGGTCTCCCCTTGCAGAGCCCTGGGGTCCAGGATTCCCCCTCCGAATTTCCGACAGGGCCCTGCTATGCGTTCTTAGCAGTCGCTAAGAAGAGACGACGGCTAAACTCCATCCAGTTGCCTTTTTACACTAGGAGTCTCCAACCTTGGCAACTTTAAGACTTGTGGATTTCAATTCCCAGAATTCCTCAGCCAGCTTTGCTTGGCTGAGGAATTCTGGAAGTTGAAGTCCACAGGTCTTAAAAGTTGCCACGGTTAGAGACCCTTGCTTTAATACCGAAAAGGCATTGATATTGGTTTGACAATTTGCCCTCTTTGTGACCTGAAGCACTTGATTTTTCATGTGCAGATATATTCTTCTTCTGTGTGAAAAATAATTTTTAAATGAAAAATAATTAGCATGGTAATAGAGTAAAGGTAAAGGTAATTAGAACTTAGAATGGTTCATTTAGTGATGGTTCAAAGCTACAACGGCACTGAAAAAAATTACTTATGACCATTTTTCACATGACTGTTGCAGCATCCCCATGGTCACGTGATCAAAATTCAGACTCTTGGCAACTGGCTCATATTTATGACAATTGCATTATCCTGGGGTCATGTGGCCTTCTTTTATGAACTTCTGACAAGCAATGTCAATGGGGAAGCCAGATTTACTTAAATTAGTAACTTAAATTAGTAACTGTGTTAGCAACTATAGTGATTCATTTCAGTGTCGCAAGAAATGTCACAAAATAGGGCAAAATAGGGCAAAATTCACTTAGGAACAGAAATGTTGGGCTCCATGGTGGTCGTAATTCGAAAACAACCTGCAGAGGGTGTTTTGTGTATGTGGGTGCTTTTAAATCACTGTTGATTCCAGGCAACTGCTGGACAACTTGCAGTTTTCTTAGCAGGATTTTAGGAAGGGATTTGCCATTGCCTCCTTCCTAGGACTGAGAGAGAGGGACTAGCCCAATATCACTCCACTGGTTTTCTATCTAAGACAGGGCCAGTTAAGGTGCCTTAATTCCTGTACCTATCTGGCTCTTGTAGTATACTGGAGCTAGATAATTATTGATCCAGATAATTAGAATCCAAAGTCCTTAAACTCATGACTCATGAGGATTAGTGTAATTTCCATTCTCTTTTGTGCCATATTTTTCTTTGGTTTCATTTATGTTGGATTTCCTGACAAATATTAGCAGAAAAGTATTTGCAATACATTGATTAGAGTTAAAGGATCCTGCAGAATGTGTAATGGCTGGTCTGATCTGCCCAAAGACTTTTGTAATAAACTGTGATCACAGAGGGCAGTGTCCTTGGCCTGTATAAAGGACATCCAAAATTAGAATCTACCCAATGCCTTCACTAATTCTCAAGACACAATGCCATGGTTCTTAATGATGAAAACTTATGCATTTTGGCATGATCTTCCAAGCAGATTTCCTTATTCTATTGATGTTTTCAGTACCACTTATTGGCAGGGGTATAGTTTGGCTGTGCCACTTGGAAGTGGGTCTTTATACCTTTAAACATTAAAGATACAGAATTGTGATTACAGTATTGCTTATGCTTTTGAGATGATTTAAATATAGATGTGATCATGGTAGAGCTCTAGCCTGAAATTTGAAGGCATCCTTTATGATTCATCACTTCTACTTATGTTTAATCAGCAGTGTTATGGAGCCTTTTTAAATTCCCTGGATACAGACAAATACCCAGCAATGGGGAAAGAGGAAGAGGTTTTGGTGGCGATAGTTATGGTATAGTAATGGTATGTGGACTTCTAGTCCCAGATATTCTAACTGGGATGTGGCTGTCAAAGATTTGGGCTGATGTCCAAGTACTTCTTGAGCCAAATTGCAGGGCCTTGAGAGATTACTGCTTGGATCTTGCAAAAATTGAAAGGAGACTTTGCACCAGAATGTAAAGTCCAACTTGAATCAGCAGATCAGTTCTTTGTTAAATAGTAGTTTTTGCCCCCAGAATTAGGTCTGCACGTGTTCTTTAATCCCTTTGTTGATCTTTATAGAGTAGCCAAAAAGTTATTCTAAAATGTTCTGCTACAAAGGAAATTCTTTATTTCTCTTTGTATTAATGTTCTCAATATTTCTCAGCTTGCTCCACTGTGGATTCTCGTGATTTTAATCTGTTTCTACCAATCAAGACAATTCTTTCTGACTTATTTTTGGCCCCAAAGCTCCTGTTCAATTACAAATTTTAGAGCTCCCCAGATCTCTTATTTGTAACAGTCAGACTAATGATTTGATAGTCTCCATGAAGATTAAAATTTTAATTTAATTTAAATTTAAAAAATAGTTTTAATGTCCTTCCAAATAGAGTGTGGAATTGATTATGCATTGATGTTAGTCTTACATGATGGCAACTATTCTTCAAAGGTTTTAACGTGAAAACCAACAATCTAGAATAAGAGGGTGCCTTGAGATTCTCTCACCCCCACTAGTTTTTAATAATAATAATAATAATAATAATAATAATAATAATAATAATAATAATAATAATTTATCTTTATTCATCAAACATGAAACTCAGTCAACTGAACATTCAAAAATGCATAACAAATACCATTGACTGGTGCTAATGGTTAATATGGGTTGCTGCCAGCGTCCTACCTATCAACCCAGTATCTTCTTAAAATATATGATGTTCCGAGCAGTGCAGTTTTTTGCAGTTGCACTGGTGTTATTGCAGGAAGCTGCAATTTCTTAATGTAGTTTATAAAATTCTTGGACATGGTACTGAGTGCCCCAATGGCAGTGGGTATCACTGTTACACGATTCATCCATAACCAGGTAGTTTTGATGGCCAGGTTGCGATATTTTGTGATTTTTTCCTCCTGCTCCTCCTCCTCCTTATTCCTTGTATTTGTTAAGGTAATTCTATTCTCTCCTTCAGCTTATCGCACAAATGAGGGACAGCCATGGGTATTGCCAGTTGTCCGGAAAGTGGAAATGATGATTGCCAAGAACCCTGATTTGAATCATGAATATCTACCTATTCTGGGTTTGCCAGATTTCCGTGCCAATTCCTCACGAATTGCATTAGGAGACGATAGCCCCGCCATCAGAGAGAACAGGGTAAGCCTGAGGCTGGAAAAGAAACTTTTGTTGCCAATCATTGTTAGCCTCTTAAATGTCTGTGAAATGTTTGTTCATCAACTACCCAGCCCAGCTACAGTACATATTTTGACACAACTGAATATCATCATACAGCTGCCAAACAAAAAGGAAATAACAATACATTTTTAATGAAATGATTCTGTTGATCTTACATAATAAATTCTAAAAACACAATTTTGAGAGTAATGCACTATGTAGTTGAGACAAGTAGTTTTACCTGTTTGGTATGAGATGAATCATTTAGGTCAAGAAATTGGAGAAACAGAAACATTTGGGGATAAGAAGGATGGATAGAGTGGTGTGTTATATTGTTCCTCCTATTTGAAGTAGAATTTGAAGTAGAATTTGATCGGATGGAACCATTTGGAGAGAGCAGATTGTATCAGATCGTATAGCAATTTGGATGCCAATTTGAAAGGGAGGGTGAATTACAACTTAATTACAATCTTACAACTCAGTATTTCTTTCTATTCCAGGTGGGAAGTGTCCAGTCCTTGGGGGGCACAGGAGCTCTCCGTATTGGAGCAGAGTTTTTGAGACGGTGGTATAATGGAACCAACAACACAACTACCCCTATCTATATTTCTGATCCTTCCTGGGGTAAGTGCAGAGAGCTGCTAATATTTTTGATCTGGAGTGGAGCAAAAAGGAAATAAAATCCTGATTTCTCCAAAGTGATATATCCAGATGCTTGGACTTCAGCTTTCATGATTTCCAGAACGACCTTTGTTCTTTGCTGGGATTTGGGAACACTACCCTCTTAATATAGACCACATAAGGCAACCTTAACTTGAACCCTTTTTTCCCATAGAAAATCATAAATCAGTCTTTGTGGATGCTGGCTTCAAGGACATCCGGAGCTATCGCTACTGGAATGCAGCCAACAGAGGTCTGGACATCCAAGGATTCCTTTCTGATATGGAGGTGTGTCAGGTTATCCTATAGGTTGGGGGCAATTAGATAGCAGTATGAAAAGAACACCAGATAAGGCTGGGCAATGGGCATGGCAGAGAGCGCCTTCCTGTGTAGATCATTTGTAGTAGCTGCACATTCTAGAGGTCAGTGCAATGAATTGTTTCAGAATCGCTGAATTGCACAATTGCCAGAAAGATGGTCATCTTTTACTTGCTGCATTCCACTCAGGATTCTCTTCTGCATGTATGAATTTCAAGTGCTGGAAGCAGAACCTGTGTGTGCATAGTACTTCTGAAGCATTTTTAAGCTATATTTCTTCATGCTCCCAATCAATGTTTCCCCAAAATATGGCAAATTTCAGAATTCTGAAGAAAAAGAGACTGAATAATTTTGAAGCAGGGAAACGCTAACATACATTTTGGTTTTTCTTCGGCCCTCCTAATCTTTAATAATCTTCTGAATTTTATAAGCATTAGTAGAGATCCCACTTAGGAGAATGATGTTAATACTGCTATACCACCTGCAAGATTACATGGAAACCTATTTATGCTTGACTTTCAGCAACTTGAGTTAACTCCAGTTCTTTTGCTTTCTTTATCCAGAGTGCCCCCGAGTTTTCCATCTTCATCCTCCATGCTTGTGCTCATAATCCCACTGGCACAGACCCCACTCAGGAGCAGTGGAAACAAATTGCTGCTGTTATGAAGGTACTGACTCTTCTGATACTAAAAGATACCCTAGATACATTTGATGTTCCAAATTATTGTCATGACTTCTTGATGCAAAGGAATCCCAGTACAAAGAACTAGTATGGGAAGATTCATTTCCCAGGAGGCAATTGAGGATACTATGGAGCAGGCCTAAAGCTTACACCTCTCCCTGTTCCCTTCTTACAGCGCCGGTTCCTGTTCCCTTTCTTTGACTCTGCCTACCAAGGCTTTGCCTCGGGTTGCCTGGATAGAGATGCCTGGGCTGTACGCTTCTTTGTATCAGAAGGCTTTGAACTCTTCTGTGCCCAATCCTTCTCAAAAAATTTTGGCTTGTACAGTGAGTACTCATGGGATTTGTTACTTTATTGGAACATTTGCCCCTCCCTCCCTTTGTATTTTTACGTTACATTAAATGATGAGCCATTTGGGGGCAATTCCTTTGGAATGCAGGTTATCCAGAGCTACTGATACCGAAGAGCAGGGCTGGTTTCTCAGTTCATGGTTGCACTTTTCCTTTTTCCTCAGATGAGCGAGTGGGAAATCTGTCTGTTGTGGCAAAGGAGACAGAGAACGTGAAGCGTGTCCTGTCACAGATGGAAAAAATTGTCCGTACTACTTGGTCTAACCCACCATCTCAAGGAGCACGAATTGTGGCTACAACACTCACCACACCAGAGCTTTTTGCTGAGTGGTAAGGACAGAGCGGTACTTGTTTGCTGAGCAGTAAGAATGTGACAAGTATTTATCCCATTTATATGCCGCCCTTCTCCAGAGACTCAGGGCGGCTTACAATCTGTTTAAGCACAACTCAATGTGCTTAGCAATAGCCTTCATTCCTTGTACATGCCTGCTTATTAGCGGCATTTTTACAAGGTCAGCTTATTGCCCCCAACAATCTGGGTCCTCAATTTACCCTTAAATCTTAGTTATTCTTGTCATTCTCATTCTGTGGCAGGAAGGACAATGTGAAGACAATGGCAGATCGGGTCTTGCAGATGCGGGCAGAACTCCGGGCTCGGCTTGAGGCTCTGGACACGCCAGGCACCTGGCATCACATTACAGAGCAGATTGGCATGTTTAGCTTTACTGGCCTCAACAGTGAGTACAAGTGGGGCAAGTGCACGGGGTAGGTGATTATGGGTGTCAAGAGGAAGATGGGAGAAGTGCCGAGTTCTGGGAAAATACAAAGCACGAGAAAATGATTCAGAATATCCCTCTATTGACCGTGTTGCTCTTAAAAATGAAGGTTTTGGAAAGGATTTCCAGTCCTTCTGAAATAAGGGACTCTCCCTGAGATACCTGTTTCTCAACCAGGCTTAATATGAACGGTTGGCAGAACGTTTTGTATTTTTACCATGAACTGTCATGCCTCTACCCCACTATTAGTCTAGTACCATCAGTCTAGCCATTTTGAAGAGTTCACAACAGGCTTGTTTCACTTGCTGGATGTTGACTATATTTTCTCTGCATGACTTTTATTTCTCATTGACCAAATCAAGTGTTCACAGAATATGGTAAAAAAAAAAAAAGAGGGGGGCCCTTGCCAGCTTGCTTTTTATATCCTGTCTTGTGGGTGCTTCTAGGTCAAATATGAAATGTAGCAAAAGTTGCTTGAGGTTTCTGGTGAGAAGTCCTGATATTTTGTCTTTTTTCCTTTCCAGTTAAGCAAGTGCAATATCTGATCAAGCAGAAGCACATCTACCTGATGTCCAGCGGCCGTATCAACATGTGTGGTTTGACCACAAAAAACCTGGATTATGTCGCTAAATCCATCTATGAAGCAGTCACCAAAATCTAGGAAATCTGAAATTGGGCATTGCATATGTCATTTCCATAGTGTTTTAACTGTTTTTAAGATACAAGCTATCACTGTTAGTGGGAAATTATGTACAAGAATAGCCAAGGCAGGTGAGCAAAGAGCACCGCTTAACTTTCTCCATTACCATTTTTATGCATCAAATCCTCTTTCCTCCTAAAAACTGCTCATTGTGAATATGAGAAAGAGAGAAAATATTCTTATATTTCCATTTGTACGGAAAATGACCTGGAGGAAAATTGATAATTGTATACATGCAAAGAAAAAAAATTAAGGAATCCTCTAAATCATTTTGTCTCCTTTACTAGATTGCAAATCAGTCTTTGGATTTGGGAGATTAAAAACAAAAAGGTAGAACTTAACGTGCAGTTGCGTGCAATAGTTGACCTGACCTTTAATTAGCCTGAATAACTGTCTCTTTCTATTTTACCAAGCTGGTAGTCTCGCCGTCCTTCATCTTTGTTGCTCAGGAAGAACTGGGAACTGCAGTTGTCCCAAAACTGTCTTCTTGCCTCTTGATATGATATGATACCATGTATTAGTGGGACTGAAATTAAAATGTGCTGCTTCTATATGTGATCTGTCAATTTGCACACTTAGAATAGCAGCCGCTTCTAGAACGGAAGCATACAACCATTTTCTGCTGCCTTGTATGTGTATGTTCTGCACTTTATGTAACTGACCCCCTCTGACCGGAACCTGATGAAGCAAAAGGACAGTGCCCCAGGGGCAGATACCAAAAGAACTGGTCTAGCAGTTACGAGCTGTGTGGGGTTTTTCAGGAAGCAAGATTGTAATTACTGCTGGCTTTCAGTCTCGCATGAACTAAGACTGTAAACCATAATTGTACCTTATCCCTCAATGCAGAGTAAATAAATATTTCTTCATGTAGCTCCCATTTATAAGCCAACAAGTTCAAATATTGTATGTTTATATTTTTAAAGCAGTATCATGATTCTGTGCTTGACATAAAATAATCTATTGCTTCTTCCTAGGAGCTTGAGGACAAAAGACAGGAACAGATAATTTTTTTGTTTTTGCTTTTTTGTGTTCTCTAAATGACCAGAAAATTTTATTTCAATGGGTAAATTAATATGTTAAGATTTCCTTTGAGCCGACAAGGCTCTATACCCAAACATACCTTGATTTACCTGAAATGTATTTTATGTAATTAAGTCTGACGTGGTCCAAGGTTCACTATCTTAGCAGATTTACTCTTCCATGATCTCTGTAGGGCAGCCACCATCCTGTTATGTTTAAGATCATGATTCTTTTCACATCGTAATTACACTAAGTCATAATGTAGTAGTACCAGATTTGGGATACAAAACCGCAGATGAACGCTATAGGGCAGCAAAGAACAATCTCTTTGCTGCCATTAAATGGCGGTCCAGATTTTTATAATACAGTACAATACATAGAGGTTTGTTTTGTGCAAAGCTAAATATGTTTTTTCTGCTACTATGCCTGAAACACATTTTTTGATAAGTCATCTTGAAATCAGTACATCTAATGAAGGTTGTATTTGGAACATGCTACATTTACATTGTCCAGATTCTCACCAGCATCTAATTTTAAATTATGCAGAATGAGAAACTACATCATTATTAGAGCCAAGTTGCATAGTTGCATTGTAAAGTAGATGAGCTTTTGAGATGGCAAATGAGGAGGCTTCAGATAAAAATCACAATATTAAGGAAACGACCCAAGTGCTACAATCCTATATGAACTTATTTTGATATAATTTATTTTTAATTCAGCATGTTTAAATTATAGGAAAGCAGAGAACTCTTTAAAAAAATAAACAGAAGCAATGGTATCCCACAGAGGCAGAATAAATCTTTTCTTTTTACTTCACATGCAAATACTGCCTCTTCCTTACTCAAAGAACAATAAAACTGCAGTAAATGACTCTTCAGAAATACCTTTGTGGACCTGCCACTGTTAGATGTGTCCATGAGATGTTAGTGCCACTTTTGGATCTTTACCAGCTAAACAGCTGGGAAAATGGACTTCAAAACCTCTTTTAAGCATTCAATGATCTCAATTTTGAGCCTAATCAAGAAGATACATAAAGGCCACATTTTGGGGGGCATCTCTACTAAAACTTGTAATACATTTTTTTTCTTTATCTTTCCCTTTCTCCATCTCCCCTGTATGTGCTTTAAGCTAAACATCATAGGGAGTAAATTTAAAACAGTTGCATCTTACTTCTCCCAGAGATCTGATATCAACTCTTCCTTTTTTGTCAATTGATTCGAAGTCAGAATATCAGGGTCAAAAGCCCGTTTATTCACAGGTTACAAATAACAAGCTGATTTGTACTATGATCTGCACTTCATACCATCAGCCTAAACCCTGCTGGTTCTGTTTACCAGTACCAATATGTCTAGGGCCGATTTGGATAATGTACAGATGCAGATGAATTCAGAGGAAGTATATGGTGAAATGTTTTTGCATACACACGCACTCGTTTCTTCTCCTGGACTACACTAATAGAGTGGCATGTCCAGCAGTAAAGAGGGCTTGTGTGGCCTCCTTTATAGTTTTCTCCAGTGATGGTAACACTGAGATGGGGAGGACACTGTCCTGCTAAGCTATTTAAAGCAATCTTTACACCACCGATCTACCGTTTTCATTTCCAATTTTTCCTGAGACTTTCTCAGCTCATATTTGCTGATGCCACTTCTGAAGCTTAAATGGCTGTGGTCTCTTTAACCCTAAAGGTAAGGGGTGGTTAATGTTGGAGAAGCAGGTGCTGTCACATACACATGAATCTGGTCACAGTCGGCTGTCATGCTGCAGACCTGGGAAAGTAGACAACTGTTAGAACTATAAGCTTACAAAAACCTTTGTTTTTCCTGCTCAAATTCATGCAACTGATTGATTTACTAGGCAGAACAGAACTGGTATCTTTGTACAGGAGAAAATCTAGGGCCTTTTTGGCTCAAGTACAGTGCATATTGTTCCTCTTAACAGTCATCTACAAAACTATGATTTCTTACATTAGAGAGACTAAGCATGCACAAGAAACGTTTTTAGCAGCGCAAACACCAATTAGGACAGGAAGTTTACAGAAGATTGAAAGAAAAATATGTGGAAAAAAACCCTATGTTTACATCAGTGTAAACCTGAATCACTAAATAAATGGAAAATGGGGGGAGGAATCATTCCTCTCATCTTAAAATGCTTGCAAGTTCACATTTTTGTAATCAATATAATGATTTTAAATTCATTCTATCTGCCTTCTCATCTCTTTCATGTTTGCAGACCATTTTAAAATAACATTTGCAGCAAAAAAGATGAATTAAGAATTCAGTAATTACTGCTTGAATTATTTAATGTGCCTCAGGTTCTAACACCTTAGCAATAATTTGGCCAGGTATAATGTTCAATAGCAATTTCTGGTAACTAGTTTTCTGGTTATTATGGGACTAAGCACAGTTAGATATTCATTGTTGTATTCCCTATTTTCACTTTTAGTACAAGATTGTAGTTCCATTTAATACAGTAATGGGGCTTTCCAGATGAATGTAACTTGTTTGTTACTGTCTTAGTATACATTTTGTTACTTGTATCATTTGTAAACTTCATCTAACTAAAGTTCAGCCACTTAATCATTTTGTCAACAAGCTCAATGATGCTGAACACAGAGTCATGGTATGCATTGGTGCTGGCTGTGATATGGCCAGCTGACTAGACAGATAGTGAGTGTGAGGAAGTGGGAACTGAGTTTGTGAGTGGAAAACTGATGGACAATCTTGTGAGCCTCAGTGGGCCACTAGCAATCTACAGTATGGACCAGTTTGGAGTTTTGGTCAACACACTATAAAAAATACGTTGAGACTCTAGAAAAAGTGCAGAGAAGAGCAACCAGGATGATTAGGGGACTGGAGACTAAAATACATGAAGAACAGTCACAGGAACTGGGCATGGCTAGTCTAGCGAAAAGAACGACCAGGAAAGACATGATAGCAGTGTTCCAATATTTGCGAGGCTGCCACAGGGGTGGTGGGGGTGTCAAACTATTTTACAAGGCACCTGAAGGCCAGAGAAGAGAAGGAATAATGGATGGAAACTGATCAAGGAGAGATTCAACCTAGAAATAAGGAGAAATTTTCTGACAATCAGAACAATCAACCCATGGAACAACTTGCCTTCAGAAATTGTGGGAGCTTCATCACTGGAAGCTTTTAAGAGACTGGACTGCTATCTGTCAGAAATGGTGTCGGATCTCCTGCTTGGGTGGGAGGTTGGACTAGATGACCTACAAAGTCCCTTCCAACTCTGTTAATCTGCAGTGTGATACTGCACAACTTGCTTAACTCAATCATAGTTCCTTATTGTCTGCAGCATGCAATTATGGTGAATCCAGGGTAGCCAGCTGCAGGAATAAGAGGCTTCTGACCTTTTCCTGCCTTGTATGCCACAGCCTTGTGTCAGAAAAATACTGTTAAAGCTTTACTACATCAACGATCCCTTCCATTTTGGCAAGGGAGTCAGCAGAGGCATTGCTTGGATGCTGGAATGTTTGACTGTCAGACCTTGGCAATGAATTCTATAATCAAACATTATTTGGGTCATTCAGCACGTACAACTTATAGAAACATAGAAAACTGACAGCAGAAAAAGACCCATAGGCCAGTCGAGTCTGCCTTTTTAAGTTTTGTTTTTTTAAATTATTAATTTTAATTAATTTTATTTTTACTGATTGTTTTAAATTTTATTTATTTTAATTTTGTTGGTTGATAGACGTGTATTTATCCAAAGCATGTTTAAACTCAGTTACTGATGACTGATCTACTACCACCACTGGAAGTTGGTTCCAACCTTCCACTCCTCTTTCTGTGAAGTTTCTGGCATTGCTTTTGAACTTCCCTTCTGTCAGTTTGAGGTTTTGCTCCCATGTTTTGATTTTTGCTTCCTTGTTTCCTTGTTGGACTAACTGAGCCATGCAAGGCCGCTAGTCAGAAGTTGACAGTATTATAGGTCCACATGAAATAGTCAAGGGAAGAGCTATGAAAAAATTCAAATGTAATTTTAGTTTAAACTGGTCTCTCTCCTGATATTCAGCTGACAGGTTTCTGGGTTCACACAACACATTAGACTAGCAATGATTTAGTGTGTGGATCATTTTGTTGGATAAATGTAGACTGAGTGTCTTATTATGAGCCTGTCTCAAAATATAATCTTTATGTGCTATTTGAAAATAAATAAAAAATATAAGTATAGTTCTCTCCAAGAAGGTTTGTTTCATTATGATTGGCCACATTGTTCTAAAATATTTAGAGTGAGTGATTTAGGAAGTAATCAGTACTGCCAAGAATAGTACAACACATAGTACCAACCTGTGAGAAAGGCAGAGCCACGTTGCCACTCATGTGATAAGCGATGTGAAGTTAGTATTATCATCTGAACTTTTCTCATTGTCTGCCGAAGGTTTTTTCCTCCCACCTGCAGTATCAAGCAGCAGTATCAAAGTTGGTAATTACTGTTGGGAAAAAACGCTACCTCAAAACTAATAGTTCTATAAAGGGACACTTTCCAGGTTTCCAACTAGTCAGTAGTCTCTTTAAGCTCAGGGGTCATAAGTAACATGTTGACTGGTGTATCTTGGATACTTGTGCAATAGCATCAAGGATAAATGGGGTGGGGGAGGACAGTGATTATACTTGAGCAGCCAAAACTACATTCCATGTGCCATGAATTTTATGGAAACTAATGCCTCCCCCAGGACTTTGGTATGACTCACTAAGTGTCCAAAGTAATTTCTTTCCTAGGGGTTCCTGAGGAGCACCTGGAGATATGCTGAGCTCCATTTCCCTGTTTGAGGACTCAGGTTCCAGCCTGACAATATAGTCTTCATTTTCTGCAAGGCAACAATAATCAAAGTAAGGCTGGGATTCCTCCTTTCCTTACAGCTCATTGCGTTCTTCCTGCCCTATTACATGTTCTTAAATACTCACTCTGCACGGTGATTTCTGGGTTGCCTGTTAACTCCTCCTGGTTGTGGGGGATCCCCTCCACATGCAGGAACATAGAGTCTGTGGGGCTCTTTATATTCCCTTCTGACTTGCTGACCGCATGATATAGAGAGACCTCAGCAGCACCTGTCAGGGCACACATCTCTCATCATAAATAGATCATGAGAAGATACAAATCTGGACACAGGCAGAGGATATTGTAATAAAATAGCTAGTTTAACCATTTTGAGCTTGGCTTGATTAGGGCAGGTATAAATTTAAAACAGAGTATTAAAATAATTTTGCACAATAAGACTCCCACAGGCGTCTTTTTACAAAGTCATTCTATAGGAACATGTTTGGTGGTCCACCTACCCACGATGCTACTTCTCTCATTCAAGAGGATAGCAGGATCATCCTTCGGTGTCTGTGGGGTGCCTCTGACTGTGGGAGCCTTGGTGGAGTCACCATCATTGAAAACATCCATGTCGGGGGTCTGGGGAGAGCTATCCATGCGGCTGGCAGCCAGTGCATTCTGATATTGTTGCCGAGTAATCTAGGAATTGAACAGAGGAATTGGTGCCATATTGTTAAATTCAAGAGGAGAGCAGCTTTGCTGGCTTTCCTGTTGATTGGTCTGAATGCAGAGTTGGATTTTACTTTGCTAGCCACTTAACAATTAATTAGGAAAACCTTGCAACTATTGGAGGTCGATGAATTACCCAAACGGAGTTAGAAGATTGAGGCATTCATTGTCCAGAAGATAGGAGTTTATTTACCGTCTATATACATCAATGCAAGCAGTTACAGGATCATTCATTGAGGTAGTCAGTATACAGATCAGGAACACGAGGAAAGAACAAGAGAGAGAACACGAGGCTTGTGTGAGCCTCCCATATTTATAGGCTTCTATTCAACAAGTCCCTTGGACTCCAAGACGATTGAACCGGTCAGTCCTAGAGATCAACCCTGACTGCTCTTTAGAAGGCCAAATCCTGAAAATGAAACTTAAGTACTTTGGCCCCCAAATAAGAAGAAAGGACTCACTGGAGAAGAGCCTAATGCTGGGAAAAACTGAGGGCAAAAGAAGAAGGGGATGACAGAGAATGAGGTGGCTGGATGGAGTCACTGAAGTAGTCGGTGTGAGCTTAAATGGACTCCAGGGTATGGTAGAGGACAGGAAGGCCTGGAGGAACATTGTTCATGGGGTCATGATGGGTCGGACACAACTTCGCAACTAACAACAACACTCAGCCTGTGACTGACAATTCACATGGATACATTTGGGTGGCAAAGTCTGCCTAACAGCAGGCAGCCTGGTGCCAGTTGAGTGAGTGTGGTATGGCCTGGCCTAGTCGGCCATTTTAAATGCACCAAACCTTACATTTTTATAATTCAACAATGAATAAATTCAACACATACAAATTTAATCCTCAGACTAACACTAAAGACACTCAGTGAATTAATCTTTGAAGGATGGCTAAGCTCTTTCTGTTGAGAGTTTAGCCTGCTAAATCACTCTGAGACCTGGAGGTGCCCCTAAACCAGTGTTTCTCAACCGTGGCAGTTTGAAGATGCGTGGACTTCAGCTCCCAGAATTCCGCAGCCAGCGTTGCTGGCTGGGGAATTCTAGGAGTTGAAATTCACGCATCTTCAAACTGCCAAGGTTGAGAAACACTGGTATAGAGCTTCTCCATCTTTGGCTGCAAAGTACATAAGTTGCAGTAGTAGTTCATTAGTTACAAGTTCTTGAAAATATCATAACAGATCCTTAAATACTTTGAGAATTTAATGGGCCCATTAAAATTTACAACAGAACTTCATTTATTTCATTTGGATTAGTTTTATGAGAAAAAGGCTTCCCTTTTCAGAATAAACTCAGTGAGTGATTAGTCATATTGTTAACTACAAACTGAGTTTCCTTGAAAGTTTTAAATCTTTTGCAGCATTGAAGTATGGTTTCCTGTTCATTATCATCTTTTCGCAAATTAAGAGCTGGGAAGTAAGCATTTCAAAATCATCAGCCAGTAAATTTCTTTGCTGAAACAGAACAGTTGCTTTTGTATTTCTTGTTACATTTTTTTCTTGATAGTTGGTAGAATTAAGTTAGAGCAATTATCTATTGAGTTTAAGATAAACTTCAGAGGGTGTATGGTGGAAGAAAATGTCATTTATCCCTAACCCATCACTTTAATATCAATAAATATTCCTGTGTTAAGATATACCAATGGGGAAACCACCTTTAACAGAAGCCAGCAAGGTCAGTCTTATGATCTGTGAAAATCTCCCTGAGAGACGGGAAGCGGAGGACTCGAGCAGCAATCAGAGAAGTGGCACCTGGGCTTTCAGAAGCAAGGTGTCGTGTCAGAGGCCTAAAAAAGGACCCTCCCTAATTTCTTGTACTGTAAAGGTGGGCAGTGGGGAGAGAGATGGACTTTCAGACCTGCAAGATGCTGTTACTGTAACTTTACAATAAATGTACTGTTGATATTCAGGGTTAGCACTTCCCTGTCTGGACTACTTCAAAGGCCTGAGATTCAAGGCTAATCTGATCTTTGAGGAATGATGTTCCAAAGGGAGGGAGCCATGACATAAAAGTGTTTATTTCTAGTCAGATAACATTCCCTAACTCAGGGGTCTGCAAACTGTGGCTCTGGAGCCACATGTGGCTCTTTTGGCCCTCTGCTGCGGCTCCCTGTCTGCTGATCCCACCACTGACTGGCCCCTGCCTTCCTCTCCCCGTCACTCCTCGCCTGGCCTGAGAAGGTAAGGGTGATGGTGTGGGATGGAGACTGACTCCATATTCCAGAGC
>JANHFR010004911.1:951382-962373 GCA_032468015.1 Mimophis mahfalensis | reverse complement strand
CTGAGCACATTGTAAGCCGCCCTGAGTCTTTGGAGAAGGGCGGGATATAAATGGGATTAAAAAAAACAAACCTGGGGTACTGAAAGTTTTTTCTGTGGGTTTTAGAAAAATGAAAAGCTTTCACAAAATTGGAGGGTGTTCCTCTTCTGTTCATCAGAGATCATGGGTATAATAATTGAATTAATAGTAAAAAAATAATAAAATGGAGATAGAGAAAAATGCTCTCATGTACTATCAAGGATATTGATTGTTACCTTTATTTTTGTTCTTGAAGATGATAAGAATTACACACGTTGCAAGTCAAGGATGAACATGTTGTAACTCCTGGAAGAAAAGGTGAAGGAGATGAAGCCAATCTTTCAGCCTGACTCTTATGAAAGTACAATCACACACAATTCTAAAAAGTGTTGGGGAAATAGGTGTAGAAAACAGTGTGGATACTGAGTATCAACTGAGCTAAGAGTTCAAAAGGACATGTACAGGAAATGGAAGATGGATGTAATTACCAAGGATGCATACCAGCAAGTAATAACTAATACCTGCATAATATCAAAAAGGTTAAAATACAGAAGGAACATAGGCTTGCAAGGGAAGCTAAGTGCAAAAAAGAAAGCTTTGTGGGATATGTTAGCTGAGGAGGGGGAAAAAAGGAGGGGCTGGTGCTGGTGCTTGAGATGATGGTACAATGATAACAGATGATAGAGTGGGGCAGAGATTTTCTACTCCTTTGGTCTTCTTCCCAAAGGGGAACTGAATTTAAATGAAGCTAAGCAGAACATCTAATACAAGAAGAGAATAGTGATCCAAGTTAACGAAAGAGATAATTAGGAACAACTGGCTACTTTCAGTCTCCAGGATCAATCAATTACTGTACATGTGACACTTTTGAATGTATGTCATCTCAAAACTCCATTCTGTGATCTTTAGAAATCATGAAGGAGGGATGTAGTGCCAGAAAGGAAATACTGCCCTATATTGAAAAATGAGAGGAGTAGAAAAGGAACGTGGGAATTATAGATTGGCTAGCTAGATTAACACGGATAACAGCAAAATTCTAGAATAGATTATTAGGCGGTGAGTTTGTGAGCATTTATGTAGTATTTGCAAGAGGTTAGTAAGAGTTAATCAAGAACAACTCATGGCAAACCACTTTTCTGGCCACTTTTATAACCAAATGGAATGAGATGAACTCAATCTCAATCTCTCTCTACACACACACACACACACACACACACACACACACACACACAAATAAATTTAGCAAAATAGATGACAAAGTCTTCATGTCGTTCTAGCACAGAAGATAGAAAAATGAACTAAACTATGCTGCTACCAGACTGATACAGAACTGGTGGAAAGATTTATAGTAAATATATGTTAGTGGGAGGAGCGGTCAAGTGGCACGCTGCAGGCTTCCATTCTAGATGTTTTACTAGAAACGTAATAATGAAAATATGGAAATTCTTTTATGTATAACTTGGATGAGGAATGTGTTTATCAAAATTGGTAGATGACACAAAGATTGTGGTGAGGTTATAATAGACATACCAAGGAGAATACCGAAGTGTCCAGAGGAGAACAATCATTGTGAAGTCAGGAATATCATGAGAAATGCTTGGAGATATTGAGTATGGTTAGTTTGGATAAGTAAAGGGTACAAAGGAAAAATAGATTTGAGAGATGTCTTAAAATATTAGAAGGTCTTTCATGCAGAAGATGGGGAAGACATTTTCATTGTAAGACAACAAACCATGAATTGAAATTACAAGGAAGTTGATTCCAGTTGGACAGTTGGAAGAATTTCCTAACAACAAAGACTGTTCAAGAATGAACAGATGACTTTTTTTCAAGAGAGGCTGGGGAACCTTATGTTGAGGATATTATAGTATGGGCTCCTAGACAGATACGGGGATAAACTACATGTTCTGTAATCCCTTCCAGCATTCAGTGGTTCTGTGATTTCAAACCAGTAATCCTGCTGCAAAGCTAATCTGTTGTTGTTAGTTGCAAAGTCATGTCCGACCCATCATGACCCCATGAACAATGTCCCTCCAGGCCTTCCTGTCCTCCACCATCCCCCGGAGTCCATTTAAGCTGCAAAGGTAGTCTACTTGTCCTGTGATATGGAACCAGTTTGTTTTATGATTAACACAAACCTTGGCTCTCACAGAGGAAAGAGACTCAATGCTTAGTTTTAATAATTAAAGAAGAAAAAAATATTTGCAGGCTCCTTTCTATCCAATCTATAACTCTGCTTCTTAGTGTTTAGTATGTAGCAGCATCAGTTTTAGTTGATATAAAAAGCTATTTAAACTTAGACATGATTAGTATTTTGACAGGAGGCCCTAGGAAATCTTAGGACTGTGAACTAAACTGGTGTTTTAAGAAGAAAATAGAAAGCATACTACTTCCATACTGCTGCCAAGAGTATGTTGGTATTTTGCTGCCAGGGTGTCAGATGATCCCTAAGTCACAGAAGCTCATGGACTGACTGTAAGACAATCACTTTCAGTCCAAACTACCTCAGAAGATAGTTGCGTTGGGGAAGAATTGAAACAACATATTGAGCTGCTGAAGGAAAGGCAGGATTAAATCTAATAAATAAGTGTATCTATTAAACTATTGGTGTCAGGAGCTGATATTGATTCAAGTGAGTAGTGCAGACAAACATTACATTTGTGAAAGTGCTGGTCTGGACAATTTCTAGTTTAAATGAAATTCCCCATTATCTCTACAATTATATTCATAAAGAAAATAGGTTTCTAAAACAAAAGTGGATTTAATCAGGGGCAATTTTGTAAATATAACAATTTCTAACTGAACTCTTCTATTCTTTGAAACTAAATGGAATGTTGGAAAGAAATTAGATGAATGGACTTGGAAATCTGTCTGTCTGCTTATCTATGACAGAACAACGGTCTGAAAACTGACTCCAACAGGGTTATATGCCTTGTGATGGAAGAGGTCCTATACTATTCAAAGACCGAGCCTTCACTCACAGAGAAAGAAAAAACAGAATAAAAAAATATTTTACTCCAGGTCCATCACAACATTTAGTACATTGTTTCAAATGATTAAAAATCATTTCAGGAAGCATAAATCTTTGAGGAAACATGATTTTTCTTGCTCTATTGGACAGATAGATATATTGGAGTCTAGAAATGATAAAGGAGGTTACATGATGTAGATAAGTTACTTGTTGAAACTAGAGAACTTTAAAGTGACAGGTATTTCAGAATCAACATGTTAAAATGCAAAATAAATGACAGTTCATAGAAGACATACCCTGAAACATCCTGCAGTACAATATGTTAAATGAAAGTATATTACATTAAGGTAATGTCTTCAGTCTACTTGCACTATATCGTATTGTGAAATCTCTTCAGAAGCAAAAGTAATGAAAGAAATTTACATCCCCTAGTACACTCTCAGCCTCAACAACTTTAAAATGTGGGGACTTTAGCTCTCAAATTCCCTAGCCAGTATGCTCATCTCATCCCATTCAACATCCAAAATAGGATTAAAAGCTACTTGAAAGAAGAAATCAAAAGATTGTAGTCTGCATTTTGTTTAGAAGTGAATGATACACGGCTTGCCTTTGTTTAATGCTGGAGCAGTATTTAAAGGTACCTGGAACATATTAACCCAATATTCTGTTTAGAAGAAAAGGATTTGGTTGAGGCAGAGTTCCTTTCTTTAGCAATCGCTAACCCTTTCCTTTACACTCACTATATTTGAAAATAATTTTAAGGGCCATATGGTGGCTCCCTTTCTCCATCTTTCTGAAAACAGAAAGGCTGCAGGTCTGGTAATTTTCAAAGCATGGAGATGGACTGTGAAATTCTTTAGAGAGGTTGACTTACAGCTGTTATGATGCTTGCATGTTGAAGGGAATAATTTTCCAGTGGTTGAGCTGAAACTTTTAAAGTAGTATATATGAAAATGAAAGGCTTCAGAACACCGAAGTTGTTAATCCTTTGTCTGATCTTCTATTGTATGGTAATTTGAAAGTAAGTACTGTATAGAGGTGGAAAATTGTTATCATGGAAGTAGCGTAAACAAACCATGTAGTACTTCTCTTGATTTCACTGTTGATCTTTATTAGAAATTGAAACTGCATGGGCACTGTTACAGTGTTTGTTCACATAATTACAATACCCACAATAGGATCTCACATATCTTAGGCTGTGTGATAGGTAATATTGCTAGCATGTAAATGATTCCATGCCAGGGGCAAGCAGATGAAATTTGTATTTATAAAACATTTTCTTCTCCTTTTTTAGAGCTTCACTTCTGCCTATCAGAGCCCAAGTACTTTTTAAGCACAGCCCCATGGCTGTTTTTCCTGAATGTTTAAGCATATTTTAGTTTGCAGGCTTGGAAATAAGGAAAAATTGCTCCTGAACACATGCCTATCAGGAACTTATTTTTAATCCCCCCCCCCAATTTTTAAATTTATTACATCAAATACATCATCATAACACAGTCCCACCTCTTTCCTTTCACAATTGTCAATTATTCTTACTCTCTTAACAAAATGTACATATATTTAAACTATATCATAGCTATCATTTCCAGTAGCATTGTTATACATACTTCGATTTCAAGAGTTCCTCATTACTGATTACTAATCATTGCTAATACACAATTAATATTTCTTCACAGCTTATAATGATTCTACTCTATCATTACATAAACTTACACTTATTATATCATAGTTATCGTTTCTAATGCCATTGTTATACATACTTCAATTTCAACAGTTCATCGTTACTAATTACTAAACATTACTAAGACACAATTAACATTTCTTCCTGTACTGTAATATTTCTCCTTCTAACATTACTATTATTCTGTTTCATTTCTATCCTGCAACCAATGATAAAATGTTTCCCATACATTATAATATTCTGATTCATCTTTCTCATTAATTGCTAAAGTTAACCTGTCCATCTCTGCACATTCTAGAATTTTCCTTATGATACTATCTTCAGATGGTATTACCTCACTTTTCCAATTTTGAGCAAATATAATCCCTGCTGTTGTCAGTACATGAATAATTAGATATACACCAATCTTATTAAATGTATCAGGCAATATTCCCAACAAAAATATCTCCGGTTTCCATTCAATATATTGCTTTGTCATTTTTTCTAACCAATTACGTATCTTTAACCAGTATTTTCTCACTACTGCACATGTCTACCACATATGATAGTAGGATCCTGGTATTTGCAGACACTTCCAGCATTTGGCTGATTTATCTTAAACATTCTGGCTATCCTCGAAGGAACAAAGTGCCACCTGTAAAACATCTCGTACAAGTTCTCCATATATGCTGTTGACATTGTCAACTTATAATTTCTAGACCATAATTTCTCCCATTTTTCTAATTATATTGTGTAGCCAAAATTCTTTGCCCATACCATCATAGTATCTTTAACCTGTTCATCCCTCAGTTTATATTCTAACAAATGCCCATACAGTTTTTAAATCAATCTTTCATCCTTTCCTAACAATATCTCATCTAGTTGTGTCAACTTCTGATAAAAATCATATAGTTTAGCATCTTTTTCATATCTTGATTGTATTTGCAATTGTACAAACCGCGTTTTATCAATTCCTTGTTCTTTCAATTTTCTCTTTGTTTTGAGTTCCCCTTTTTCATTTAGAATATCTTTGTAGCTATAAATGTTTTCTAACTTCCTCAAATTTGGGTGTGTAACTGCCTCTAATGATGAGAGCCAGACTGGAATTTTCAAATATTACTGTTCTCTAATTTTATCCCACATTGTTGACAAGGTATTTCTTATGAGATGTCTCTTGAAATAATTGTGGCTCTTGCTTCCACCTTACTCTAAGAAAGAGTGCCAACCCATCTGTAAGTCATGTCCCTCCAGAGTTTCTGTGATCTACTGACACAGAGTTAACAGCCTAATATTTCTCAGTTCAATCTATTATTCTACCCAAACCAAACCCACTGCCTGATAACTCCCAATTGGGTAAACCAAATCTGTAGAACTTATTTTTAATCCTAAATTGACCCTTCAGTCCGTCTAAGTTTTCCTAAAAACTTTTTTAAAAAAAGGTTTTTGTATATTAAGCTCCTTACTTGCTGTGACAAAAATTTACTGATTGGCTTGTTGCCCAAAACTGTTGTTGGCTGGTCTATATTCAACTCTGCTCTGGAAACTGATCCAAAAAACACCTATGGAAAAATGCTTGGATAATGATGAAGTCATCCTTTACCTGTTACAATAAAATAATTACAATTGTTACAATCTTATTGGTTACTGCAAATTAGAAGATGATATACTAGCAGATCCTCAACTGCCAACTGGTTACTTAGGTTGGTCACTATAATGACACTGAAAGAAGAGAGGACAAAATATACGTTGCCAATTGCCCAAAAATGTCTACTAACTGGCTAAAGTTCTAAATTCTCCTGCCCTGTGCATGTATACAGTACATATGCATGAACTTTGAAGAGGCATACAAATCAAATGCAAGACTTCTGAAACAAGCTCAGGTTTAATTGATGGTTGAATGTGATTCCCTTGGTAACTTTTCCAGAAAACAATTCCTTTCCCCCTTTTGTTATCATTTTGTACATCTACGTTCTGTTAATTTTGTTTTCTGATATGGCTAAGTTGTAAACCTACTAGACATATCTACTTCATTTTAATCTGCTTTATTATTTTAACACTGTTGATGGACATAGGGAAAATAGCTGTAAAATTTGCTCAGTGCTGGGAACACAAGCCAGAACTCTAAGCCTTTTTCATAGAATATTCAGGCATCATGGAGTTTCCTTCAGGCACAGAAAACAGCAATGAGAAACTTTTGATTCCCCATGCTTTGTTTAACTCCTAGGAAAATGGCCTTCTGCTTTTGACAAGTCACGTGCAGTATCTTCTGTTGAGGAAGCAATGCATTATGTTACCTGTTTTGTTGTTGTTGTTTTTTGCCAAAGAGTCCATATAATAAACATTTATTCTGGCCTTATTGTAGTATCTTATACTGTAAATTATGACAAAGCTGGGGTTTGGATCTTTTTGAAGGGAATTAGATTAGACCTCTCTTCTGAAGGGACAAAAATATGTCCCTTTCTAGCTTATGTACTCTTTTTTTAGAATACAAATCTGTAAGCAGCCTGTAGATACCATATATCTGAAATATCCCCAGAGTAATGTGAGATACTGTAGTTGAAAGTCCCTGGATGGACCAACTTTTCCTTCCACAAGTTCCAAGGCAGGCTCAAAACAATGTTGCAAACTGGTTTAGAGGAGGCCTCACATTAAGCAGCAAGTTCCCCCCTGAGTACAAACTAAACTGTGAAATTTATTTTCACTACACAATTGAATATGCAGGCCTTTGCATTTGTTACAAACTACATTTATCTTTTTCTTCCCCCAAAGTTTTAAAGATTCTCAGGCTTATTTGAGACACCCACTCAAATGTATACATACACACGCACGCACACACACACACACGCACGCACGCACGCACGCACGCACGCACGCACACAAATAAATCTGGAATTAGTAATCTGAACTGCAAATGACCCAGGAAATTTATCAATAGATTTTGATCTATTTGCCTTCCCTACTAGGGGAGATATTTGCAAAATGAACAAAACAACAGTTTCTCAAGAAAAGCTGCTTCCAAATGTCTTTTTTTGGGGGGGGGGGAACGTGTTATGGATGTAAGGATTGCAGTACATTTTCTCTGGAAGGCCTTTAGGCAGTGTTTGTAGTAGTTGGGCAAATCTGGGACAACAGCCAAAGGCAGTCTCCCTTCTCACAAGGACGTAAAGAACTAGTTGAAGGAACACAGTCCTCAGATCAGAATGAGTTGCCTACGTTGATCTAGTTCTACATATAAATATGTAATCAGTGACAGATGGTAATACAGACTGCAGAGCGCTATGGTATAATTTAACATTTTGCACATTCCAGAAAGGACAAAAGCTAAACAACAAATCAAATTACTTTTTCTCTCTGCTTATAAAGCATTGAATATAAATCTTTCCAAGCAGGTTGTTCTTGTCTCACAAAATCAACAGCTAAGGAAGATCATCTAGAGAGCCGCATGTATAACTCATTATATTTACATCTGCATTTTTGGGGGCTGGGGGCTGGGAGGAACTGTGGTTGGGATACGGAGAAGATATCTACACATCCTTCCAATCTCAAAATGAATGTACCTCACTAACCATTCTTCCATGGTGTCTCTGTATGACGTTGCCCTCAGCTCAGCTCATTTCAGCTCAGCTCAGCTCAGCTCCAGCCTTAGTTCCCTCCCCATCACACAGTCATCTTTAGGTGTTCTCATTTTAAAATAGAACCCAGTTATTGAACCCATTGTTTTTTGGTACCATGGGTATGATCAGAGGTGGTATTCAGCCAGTTCCAACAGGTTCCGGAGAACCAGTAGTGATAATTTTGACTGGTTCAGAGAACCGGCAAATACCACTTCTGATTGGCCAACACCGGCAAATACCATCTCTGATTGGCTGATAGCATAGCCATGCCCACTAAGCCTTGCCCACAGGACTGGTAGTAAAAAAATTTGAATCAAACCACTGGGTGTGATCTAGGATAATTCATTGCCAGTGTGCTTGATGATATGGTAAAGGATGGGGATCTGTCCAGTTCCTATTGACTACTCTAGGCTGCTATTGAATTCTTGGAGTTGAATCCTATACATCTTAAAGTTGCCAGGTTTGAAAAACACCGATATACTCCATTTTATTCACTGAAGGGCTGCCACACAGTCACTTACTACCAGCCCTGGAGCAGGATTGCTCAGCTTCGATGATTTTAAGATGTGTGGACTTCAACTTAATAGGCTGGCAGATTGAGAAACAATCGAACAAAGATGTGGCTATGAAGGAAAGCCCAGTGGCGATGAAGCACACACCTCAGCTTATGTTACGCTGAGAGTGCTTGGTTTTTAGATTTCCCATCTATGATAATATTTATTGTGGCATTCTGGGGAAATCCCCCTCTCTATAGCAAAATCCAGTAGTGAGTCTTGCATTTGCACAGATGGTCCTCAATTTACACCCATAATGGAACCTGGAATTACAATTGTAAATTGTCATGATATTAATCAGGTCACCCCTTAACAGGAGCGGACTTTATGAGATTTTTTTTTGTGATGGCTGTTAAGCAAATCCATTATACCCAATGGGCATTTTTGGGAGGCTGGAAACTTGAAGGCCAGAAACCAGAAAAATCATTGAAAATTGTGGTCACGTAACTGTATAACTCTGCAAATGGCCATAAATGTGACCTAGTTGCTAAGTGCCCAAAATGCAATCATATGATTGCAGCGTGTGGGTGTGTAGTCATGGAAACTTCAACATTGGCTTGTAAGTACCTTTGGGGAATCTATTGGTAGTTCAAATGGCCGCTAAGTCATCAGTTGAGGACTACCTGTATCTATCTTCCATGTAAATAGCAATAGCTGTTCTTGTCATCCCTTGCTTCAGAGATCTGGTGCATTAGTAGTATTAAGCTGAACAAATAAATGAATACTTTAAAAAAAAGGAGTGACTTTAACTTTCTTGCCATAAGTAAGCAGAGGCAGCATGCTGTGAATGTTGCTGAAAAACACAAATAGGAAGAAACAATTGTACTCTTGTCTTGCGGGTGAAATTGCCAATGGCACGTGTGTGTACGTTATAGGGACAGAATGCTGATCTAGACTGACCGCTGGCATGATCCATGAGGCTCTTATATTCTTCTGCAATCGCTTTCCCTTCTCAGAAAGAGCTAATTACAGAGAAGAAATTGTCATCAGGTTCCATTGTCTGCCTGAAAGTTAGTGGGTTCAAGACCTGGAATAGCTGGATTAACCAGAACAGAGGCCTTCCTTAACCTGGGACTTTCAACATTTAGGGGGGCGGTTTACACAATTTCCATAATTCCCAAACAGCAAATATTCTGAAGTTCTTAAAACTACATATAATTATGGAAGATTCAAAAAGTTCAAAATACTTGAATTCAATATTGGTCCATTTTCCTTATAATATAATAATGCAGACCAGAAAAGAATTGTGAAGAATTATGAATCTCAGCTACTAGCCCAGCACACTAATTGCTAATGCATAGCTTGATTAAATAGAAATCATGTTTAAACCAATTTATAACTTATATCCTACCTGTTTTAGTTTGGCTGTCATTCATGATTCCCTTTAAAAAAACATTTTAAAAAATCATCTTCAGTTCAATTTTTGACATGCTAGAATGAGGTCAAGGAGAAGAGAGACAAGGAGAATTCTAAACATGATGTACAAAACTTTGAAGCCAGACCCCCTCAGTGCCACTTTTGGCATTTTTCCTATTGGCTACTGATATAAAGAAAGGGAAGACAGCAAAAGCCACAAGAATAAATTGTTGCTTTATTTGTTATATGTTAGTGAGTCAGAGTAGAGACAATAGGAGCAGGATAGGCATCAGCCAATTTCATTCCAGTATGGTATTTTGCTGGCCCAAGAAAAAAGGACTGTTATCTGTTAATTTTCATAAATGATGTTCAGCTAAAAAGATTTTTTTGTTGTTTATCAGGAATATCCTAAATCAATTAATATATATGTACATATGTATGTGTGCACGCGCACGTGCGCACACACGCACACGCACACGCATTTATACATTGCCCCATTGTAGGAGATTATTGATCAGAAACAGAACACTCTGCTTCACAATGCACTTTGAAATGTGCAGCAAAGTTAGGTGAAGAAGTGTAAATTTGTGTAATAAAATGATTTCATAATGTCTTTCTGCTGAACAAAGCTGTATATTATGTAACATGTGTAAGATTTATGAAGTGCAAGTTTTCTTTATCTTCTTACGGAATAAGTACCTATGTACTCGAATATAAGCCGACCCGAGTATAAGCCGAGGCACCTAATTTGAGGCCTGGAAACTGGAAAAGTTAATTGACTCGAGTATAAGCCGAGGATGGAAAAGGCAGCAGCTTCA
>JANHFR010004911.1:930015-943780 GCA_032468015.1 Mimophis mahfalensis | reverse complement strand
ATGATGATGATGATGATGATTTTGATTTATATACCGCCCTATTCCAGAGTGGACTCTGGGCTATGCTAACCTACCATCCCTATTTATCAACTCCTTTAACCTGATACAAGCTCTATAGAAGAAATAGCTTTTCTAAGACTGTAGGGCAGTCATCCAATAAACTATTTTTTCCTGGAGTACAGGAGGAGGACGTATATACCAGATCAGTGTAAATATATTGCTTCCATGGTAAAAACTATAAACAAATACAATTCAGGAAGAAATTAATTAGTCACGGGTCAAGCACATTTTGATTTTAAATGATGGCATGGATTTTTTTTCTGCCTGGAAGGTGAAAATGTCCCTTTTTTTCCACTGTACCTTGCCAATGCAACTGGAATCTGCTTCAAACAATAGCTTTATTTCTTATCGCCTACAGTAAATTTCTGTATTTTTTGCTGTGGAAGAATTGGTGGAAGGCAGGGAGGGCTGCTTCCTCTGAATATAATATTTACAACCTTCCAGCTTTTTATCTATAAAGTAATTGTTTCATTTGCTTTCTCTGAAAAGGACACTTTTAGGTGTACTGAGCCATATATTATACAGAACCTCTTAATTGTGCTACAGCTAACATTGTAGCACATGACTATGTGGAAATCTTACTGTTTAGTAGAACAGATATTTCTTCGTCATACAGCTACAGTCAAGAAGTGTCAGAGCTGAAGTTTTTGATAAAGCAGTGCCCTTTCCCTGCCTACATGAATGACTCTCTGAAAAGTCTGTTCCTCCTATGCCATACCATGTTCTGATTTGTGGCAATCTAAGCAAGGCCGTACGATAGCAAAGTTTCATTGGGAGGCTTCCTGGCACAGGAGCTCTTCTCATTCCATCAGGGCCTTGGGAACCAGGTTCTCTGTAAAGGTTTTCTCAGCACACACTTCGTTGCAGTTAATTTGACTTCACCTGTAGAGGCTAACTCAAAGTTGGATTCCGTTTAATTCCACATGATTTGACTCCACATCCCACACTGGCCTCGTCCTCCTCCCTTTCACCTGGCCTGGCTTTCATAGAGCAGAGGAAAGAAATAAGGAAAGACACTTTTTTTTCAGCATTCTCTTATTTATCTTAAAAGAGGCAAAAAGATCTTCACTGGCCTATTTGAAACATTATCTGAAGCAGAACTCGGCTGCGAGGGAGTGTCACTTCATCAAAGGCTATGCAGCAGTCTGCACTGGGCAGAAGCCTATAGACCGGATGGTTACTTTATAATGTGCAGGATTTCCTTACATCATCTGCTTTTGCTAAATCTCTTTCTTCTGCAAAGCAACACTTTGCTTCCCAGACTGAGCCAGCTATGGCTGAACACCTAACTCTGCTGTTTCAGAGCTAACTTCTGACTCAAGATGTAGATGTGTGTATAATCTCTGGAAAGGAGAAATTATTAGTCAAATTTTCCATTTCAGGGAGAGATCATACAAACACTCAGCACAGGATTTAGCCACAATTAAGCACTTTTAAGGCTTATGACTTCGGTGGCTAGCTCTAAATGCAATCCTCAGCATACTTATTGGAAACATTGTCAGAGAAAATTAACAGAGCAGAACAGAAATATAGACTGCTTTATTTTGACTACTATGTAAAATAGTTTTCTTAGAACGTGATTTCTTGGGATCAGACCTACATCTAAAGGAGTGTATAAAATACAAACTTAAAAGTCAGACAGCAGAATGTGATACGGATTGTGCTGGGTTTTTTTTTTCCTGTTTTGGGTGTATTTTCTTTTCTTACATTCTTTCCACCAAACATCTGGCAGTTTCTCCAATTCTCAGATTACTTTTTGGAAAGGCATCTCCAACACAATATTTGTAGGGTCTACAGTGACATTGCTTTGCTTTTGTTGTAGTTTATTTTTTAATTGCCATTAAAATGTTTATTTATATATATATGAGATATTGTGGTTTCTCAGGCTGAAATTCTGAAGTCAGCTTGGAGGAAGCAAGGAAAGATTGATACACATAGGAAAAACATTGCTTAAAAACAATTCTTTATCATGCTCTTAGGTGATATTTCAACAAACTAGATGGATGGATGGATGGATGGATGGATGGATGGATGGATGGATGGATGGATGTTACCATATTGCTATACTTAACAAAGTAAGATAATATTTTGAAAGTGTGGTTGGTAGAATGACTCAGACTCAGATATGAATTAATTTAATCTTACTCTCAGTTGAAATAGCTTGCTCAGACTATAGTAATTTACAATAAGCATGCATCTGGGACGTCTTTGGGGGTCTGAGCTTGTTTGCTTGCTAGTGTTTCATGAAACGTCATGAGCTAAATATATTCTCTTCTATTGGAAACGTGCATCTAATTGGGATATGTTTCCTTTCTAGTCTAAAAAATGCTAACAGGAAAGTTAAGAGGACCAGGCTAAAACACATTTCTTTAATCTCAGTGGAATTTTTTTTAAAATATATATACAAAAAAGAAAAGTCAAAGAAAGGATTCTCATATTATTTTTACTTGTATCATGAAGGGAGGTAGCGATATAAAGAATGTACAAACATTAGTCCTCATTCAATGGCCAATTATTAAGCATGCTTTGGTAAACTACTTTTATAATCTGTTTTGATAGAAGACTTCTATCTAGGCCCCAGCTCATATTTTCCTATTTAAGCAGAAAGGACCCAAAAGTGCTTTAATTGATTGGATTATGACTCAGTCTTTGAGCCCACCCAACTGAACATATAACAGCAAATACAACAGATCTGGAGAATGTTTACTTTTATCTTAATTTTAAAAAATGATGGCTGTTATGTTGAAAGTGGATCCTGGCAAGTCAAGTCAGATGCACATTACCAACATCATCAAACAAGGGCATGCTTTTCATATTTGGGACTTGTTGCCTGCCAGACACTTGATAACTTTCCTCTTTTCTGTAGACAGACAACTGGAGGAGACCAACTTCAGAAATGCTTGTCCAGGGATTCTCTACTCTAAGTGACTAATTTCTGCAGGGCAGTGAAGACAGGAATAAACACCACACCTTTTTAAGAAAGGCACACCATCTCTATTTCAGGCATTTAATCTTAACATACAGTATGTTTCCCATAAATATTTGGAAGACAATCTAGTCTTTAAAAAAAATCAACTATTTGTTCTATTTACAGCCACTAGACTAGATCATAGGATTTTCAAGCCCAAGCAAGTACAAATGTAATCTGCGTAAATTAAACCAGTCCAAAGCTTTAAAACAGGGGGTTGATCCGAACCAAGCAAACCAAAATATCATTCCTTTGAGAAACCTGTCCTGAAGCTTAGGGGAGAGAGGCTGCGGCTACAGCAGTGGTTCTCAACCTTCCTAATGCCACGACCCTTTAATACAGTTCCTCATGTTGTGGTGACCCCCAACCATAAAATTATTTTCATATACACCTGTATTTGTATTGAAATATGTGTTTTCCAATGGTCTTAGGAGACCCCTGTGAAAGGGTCGTTCGACCCCCAAAGGGGTCCCTACCCACAGGTTGAGAACCACTGGGCCACAGACATTTGTTCAAAACCGGTTGTTTTTATACATATTTATATAGGCCTGGTTCATAGGTCGAGATTAGAAAGTCTTCCTGGCCCCTGCCTATGGAACTCATTTTAAATTGAAATTAAGGGAAAGCTGCTTTTGTTTTCCCTCTCGGCCAGTTTATTCGGGCAGCCAAATGGGCTGGATGGGAAACCCACAGATTCACTTTTGCCGAGGCCTCCTGCTTTTTCCAAGGGCGCCTACGCTGCTCCAAGCTCCTATCTTTTGAATCTTATATATGTGACATTGTTGCTGTTATAAAGCCTGTACCTCAGGGATGTTTTTCTCCCCCATATGGTAATTGGAACAAGCCATCAGGGCCCTGCCACTACCCTGCCCGGAATGTCCATCTCGAGGGGGCGAAGGATGAGCAGGGAGTAGTGGCAAATGAGCACTCAGATTCAGTCCAGATTAAAATCTTTGTGTTTTAATTTTACAAACATTGCCCAGGGCGGGAGAAGACGACTGCTGACCGGTCACAAACCTAGGCTAGTACGTTTTTATCGACACACACATGTCGCGTTCCGTTACAACAAAATGGCGCGAAGCATCTTCCCGCATGAAACTACTACTGTAGTCAGAACGGCGTTATGGTTCACCTGGCAAAGTTGAAGATAATCGTAAGATTACTCTGAAAAGTAGCGGCAGGGTTGGCTACACAGAATACCGTGTTTTTATCAGCTGCTTGCTTTTGCCGTAGAACCTGTTGTAAAGCACCAAATGGGCAGGTGATAAGCGGGGGGAGGGGCGCTTTTCGCCAGCTGGGAAGCCTTTCCTACAAGCTCTTGTGCGTCCCGCTGGGTCGGGCTGTCTGCCGGCAGGAGGCCTGAGTTAGGCGCTGTAGCTCAGTTGAAGCTTAAGGATCCGAAGGGAAATCAAGCTCGTCCTTAAAGACACCTCAGGTGCCAGGTTTAGGTCTCTGGCTTCAGGCTAAGGTGATTTAACACGTATTCAGGGTGTTACTCCGCTTAGTTTAACATTAATACATTTCTTATTATTTTGTCCTCTAAAAGAAGTTTTAGGACCGTTGTAAAAGGAACTTTTTTCCTCCTGGACATTGATGCACTTGGCATCCCTTAATTTGATTTTACAGATCAGAACAATGAGAAACGGGTCAAGAAGGCAAATATACGTGTCAGGTTGCTAATCTACAGCGGGGTGGAGAAAATGTCTGTCTGTAGACGTGAACAAAAGGAAGAAGTCCTAGGCAGGTTTTCGGGAAAGTATCTTTGGTGGGCATTAATGCGCGCTGGAGACTGAGTGGTAGCTATTTCCCAGAGTTTATGCATGGGCCACATTTTAAATTAGGGAGGCCAAGCCGAGCCTGAGATGCCACCGTCCTTCTTGGCAAAAGCAGCTCGCCTGGAGGAGGGGAAGCGTGGCACTGCACGCTCAGAAATCTTTCCCAGTTCAAAAATCCTGATGGTACAGGTATTTCTTTGGCAAAGGGATTCTGAACGAAACCGTGACCCAGGGAGCGCAAGAATCGTGTTTCGTGGGAACGCCACGGGTAAAGTAATCACCAAATGTGCACAATCGGGCAAGTCTGTGTTCACTCTCGTTCAATTAACGCAGACACGGAACTTTACAGTTCACACTAGCAGCTTCTGGTAATCATCCGGGTTGAATAACTGTATGAAACATAAAGTGAAAACATTTGTTTCCACGCGCGCCAGTGGGTTGGGCTAGGAGAATTCACACTTTCAGGAACCACCGGCAGCATATTTTAAATATTAACTCTAAAAGAGGACCGTGGAAAAATGCCTGCTGCGTTCCTCCACCGCATTTGCGGGCTTCCAAACGCACTTGGATCCTTTGCGGCAGAGAATGTAAACCGGCCCACTGCCTAGACAGCGGAGCGCTTTTTGGTTCCTGTCATCCTCTCATTTGGGCGACAGAGACAGGGAGTAAAGTCTACTCACCTTGCCCTCTCTTGACAGCTTCACAGAGTTCCAAGATGCGAGGCCCTACGAAGGTGCTATAGGTTCTTTAATACCCCCCCCCCCCCCGCTATCTAATAGCCGCCTGCATTTTAGGAATCTCCTCTTTAGTTCTCAGGCACTGACCTGAATTTCGGCCGCCAGGAGGCAGTCAGGGAACCGCCGCTCCTAAAGCAATGTCAGCAGAGTCATTACTGGAAGGCAAATCAAAGCCTCAGAAGCGCCGTGTAGTGCGCCCTCTGCCGGATACTACAGTTGACAAAATCAGATTTTTTTCCCTTTGCTTTCTCCAGGCAGGTTCAGCGGCTACGAAACTTAGGGAGAAGCTGTCGTTTCTCTGCCTCCCCCCTTTTAAAAACTTCTCCCATCCCTGTTAACGCCCAGGACATCTCAATATAGATCCCAAACACAAGGAAAATTCAGTCTACCCACTGATAGTTCCTGCTTTTCACCTAATCTGCTACGTCTACTGTATACACAGATATATAAAAAAAGGTAAAGATACTGTATTCTTGAGTCGAGCTCATACCCTGTTGAACCTCTGAATAAGTCCGTATAGTTTTCTTAACTAAAAAAGAGTTATCGTTTACCACCTTCAGGGGTGTTTGTTCTGGCCAGTCCACAGTTCTTGAATTTTATGGTGGTCTTCCATCCAAGAACACAGCAAGACAGACCTTGGTTACGTTTCCAGTTTCAGACTGAATGGAAACACCAGGTAGAGATGCAGAATTGAATTAGAACATACTCATTTGTAGGGTTTGCTTCTGGATTTTCCATAGACACCATTCTCATTTGTTAGAGCATTTGGCATTTCATTTTTTCTGAGAAGCATTTGTCTATGCAAAATTGTTAAATCCCAATACACTCCTAATGTTTTCCATTAATTGTATAATTTCCTTGTACTGAATAGGTTGGGATTGCAGTCCAACATTTCATTTTTTATTATAATGGAAAGCAAGCAAGCTTCTCCTCAGGTTGCACAGAGAAGTCCTACAGAGTGGCATTTCTGAGTTGGCTGCAGTAATTGCTGCTTCCAAACCAGCTCTTGCTAGACATTTCAAAGGGATCTTTAGAAATGCTGTTCAATAGATTCCAGCAGCTATCAAAACAATAGAAAAAACTTTGGACCTTTGGAGGAGGTGAAAATGACAGAGGCCTTGAGACACTTTAAAGATGGATGAATTTAATCTGATAATAAGCATAAGATCATTGAGGTAGGTGCAGGTGGCATATACATTTAATACATTATTATTAATAGTAGCATTAAAGGACTTTTAGGACAGTATCACACTCATAGCTTTTCAGATATCAATGGCACAGTGAAGAACCATCCAGATTTTTCAGATGGATATTTAGAATATTAATTTGGAGAGAAATAAAAGACTATCAAAAACTCTTGGTGCGATGACAAGAATTTTAAAATACTTAACTTCTCTACATATCAAAAGAGAGAGAAACGATTTAATGAAACCACCAATGCTTCAAAATAAATGGAAAAGGGTTGCTTACTATGCCCTTTCACCAACCTTATCATAGCTGATATACTTAAGTACTCTTGTACTTAAAAGATATCCAGCTTAGAGAAAATGGAAAATATACTTCCTATCAGCTTTCCCCAAGTTTATTTTAGGTTATCTTAATTTGCAGAACTGAAAGATGCGTACAACCAGAGTTTCATAATATTTAAATAATTGGGTAAACTATGCTTCATGTCAATCAAAATTGGAAATTTTGGAAACTTGATGCCTTTTAATATAATTGGAAGATGTATTGGAAAAAGAAGGATCAAATAATCTGAAGAGAGGCGGTCATTTGCTTTAATAAATGTTCCACAACATAGCAGTGAAGAATCTAGCAGTTAGACACACAACTCAGTTTCAGAGTTTCCTAGTATTGGATCTGGATACTGTCAAAAGAAAGGGGAGGGGTAGAAGAAAAGAGGCTACTGGGCTCAAGGACTCCGTTGGGCTCCGTCGGGAATGGAGAACGATTTACATTAATAAAGGAAGAGCAATATTATCCCCATCTTTCAGTGTGATCTTCCAAACTCAGGGCTCAGCAGCCATCTTTTGACGAGGAGATAAGGCGACGGCGACAGCAACTTAATATATTTCTCTGGGCCGGGTAAGTTTAGTACTGTAAGCCATTTCTCCGCCTTTGCTGCTTCTCCCTGATTCTAAGCAGACATCACATACGGCAGCTTTCCTGCCCGAAATGTTTTAACACTGTGGCAGCACCTCCATCCTACTGAACCCTAAGAGCAAGTTGTCTATAAATGGCTATTACAGGAAAATTTATTGCAAAAGCGCATATTTCATCATTTGGAAATATTAGGAGCATAGTATAAGGAGTGTCTTCCTCAGGTCAAAAGCCGTGAAAAGTTCTCTGTTAATTAATTATTTTGTTTGTAGTTTGGGATGGGATTAATCCTATTGAAAATCAATGAAGGTTTGCCGATCGAAAAATTATTACCGTGGCCGCGTTCTTGTTATATAGTACTTATCTATTTAGGAGTAAGCTCCAGTAGGGTGAACAGATTTATTTATTTTTTATTAAAAATACACAGGACAGGAGGATGATCTGATGTCCGCAAAGATTTAAATAATCAGCGATTGTCTTGTGCACCAAATACTCTTTCAGGAAAATCCTGGTACCTGAAACTTATTCCGAGTAGGAATGTTTTTAGACTTAATATCCATAAAATGCAACCGATTCACCTCTCACATTTCAGTGAGGCGCTTCCTATAGCTCAGTATCCAGTGAGAGGAAGGAAGGTTAATCCTAATCTCTTGAGCCATAAATCAGAGCTGCAGTCGACTAAACCCAGGAGTTTGTGATAGATATGACCGAGACCCACAACAGCCCCGGCACAAAACCACTTTCTGAAGACAACATCCGATATTGGAAAAGCTGCAGAATTCTGATCGTTCGTCTACAGTCCTTAATGTTCTGAGGTGCGTTTCTTTTGTGTATGTGTGCGCGAACGCGCACGCGTGTGTCGAATACTCGGTCAATACTGACAAAAGGAGGTGGGTTGAAGTTCCTCTTTTTAGGCCATAAAAGCTGTGGACAGGAGATGAAGGTAGAAGAACGATCTGAAGTACCGGCTGTCTCGGTGCAGAGTTTAAAAAAAAAAAAAAGCTGCTCGCCACTGCGGGGGCTGCCTCGCTGTTTCAGCCGCGGCACCAGCAGGCTGCGTGTAAACAAGGCTCAGAGAGACCAGCTCTTGCAACTGTTTAGCCACCTAATTCGGACGAAAACGTTTCTTTTTGGAAAAGGAGTGGTGTGCATTTCTCTGGAGTTGATTTCGGTTTCGGTACTCCATGGGAGATTACAGTCGCGCAGATTTACTCCGAAGCAATTTTCCTTTGCTCCAGATGGATCTTAGAAGAGTCAGATCAACACGTCAAAAGGAAGGGGGATACCAACATCCACTACGAGCGCCGCTGTTTTGAACTGGAGTTGTCCCAAGCCCCACAGTGATTCTCTCCCAAAGAATTGGGGAGTGGCGATTATTTGCGTTAAGGCGCCTCTTTCAGTTGTACACGAGACAAAACTGGACCAATTCTTTGGACCGCCTCGCTTAACCTCAGTCTGCTCGGTATGGCAGCTCAGTTCCGACTGGAAAAATACCTCTTTGGTTCTTCTAGCAGCCGAAGAGAAAGGTTTCCGAGAAAAGGCGGAAGCGACCGCGCCGAAAGGAGAGGTAAGATGGGCATTTTCTTAGAACTTTTCTCATTTGTTCGGGGAAGGCTGCTTTTCCAATATGGGAAAAATTACCCTCCTGGCCTAGAAGATGGCTTGACTCACCACTCCATCTCGTTCCGGTTTTCCTCCTCCCAAACAGAGCTCTACTTTTCAGGGCAGCGCTGCTCCTGGATCCCCAGAGCTGCTTTCTCGGCGGCCTCGGCTCCGGACTCCCCTCTCAGCCTTAGGCAGCGTGGCTGTTTCAACCGCTGCTAGTTATCCCTTCAGTCTTCCGCCAGCACTTTTGGTTTTCTGACTGCTCGGTAAGAACGCAGAAGAATCGGGGGAAGAAGCAAAGACCAAAGTTAACGCTTTTCTCTCGTCCCCCTCCCCAGCCCCTCAGCGACCTACCCCTCCCCGCCTTCCTCTCTACACGGGCTCCAGATCTCGGCAGAACTGCCAGCACTGTCTCTGCGAGGCAGCTATTGCGGCTGAACAATGCAATCTATTTCGGGGTTCTGCTTGACCCGCCCAGGTGAGGCTCCGGTGGCAAAACTACCCTTAGCAAAAAGTATTGTTTGCAATTTCTGGATAGGTTTTTAAGCAATCAAAGAGGGGGAAGGGCCTTTTGCAAAAAAACCAAACCAAACCAAACCACTCGCTGCCTGCAGCCGTCATCCTTTAGGTAACCAGCCTGGGCCCTTGGGGATCCCGGGCCGAGAGTTGTTAAGCTAGGAACGCTTCTCCTTTACCTTTGGAAACGCGAAAATGTCCGCAGGCGGCGACTCTTCTAGGGGCGGCGCTGGCGAACAAGGCGTCTTGGCACCGGCCCCGGGGAAGGCTGGTCAGGGGCGTGAGCTCCCCTCTTCCCCCAGCACCAAAACATTGGGGGGGAGGGAAGGGGGAGGGAAAAAAGGCAGCGCGCCCCCACGCTTTGCACTCCGGACAATTAGCTGCCCGTGACTGGCTGTGCCCGGCGCGGAACTTAATTGGGGAGCCCCCCTCGGCCCAGCATGCCCTGCCCCGGCTCTGGCCCTTCTGGCTTCTTGGCCTTTTTGGCCCCTGGGCTGGCGCTGTTGGCTCACCTCTCTCTCCCCTCTCAGGCCGGGGTGAAGCGCCTTCCCGCCAGGACAAGCCCGCAGGGCACCTCGGGCAGGACGCTCATCCTCCTGGACGTGAGTACCAGGAGCTCCCTCCGTGTCACCAGCGAGAACTTCCTCTCGCTGCAGCTGGATCCTTCAATCCTCCACGACGGCTGGCTGGACTTCCTCAGGTAGGGGGTTTCTCTCCACCCGCCGCGTTTCCTTCAGCTCTCCCAACCCTCGCGGCTCCCACTGCGGTTAGAGACCCCTGCGCCCTCCGGGCTCCCACGGCCCGCAGAGCCGCGGCGAAGAGGCCGGGCCATGGTTCCTATTAAGATGCACATGTTTGTAATGGAGAAAGCATCTCGGAAACGTATCGCTGCTCTGAACAATTCTGGCGGCTTGTCTTTCCCCCCGCCCCTCTCCGGAGGTTTGCTCGGGCGGATGTCATCCCTAGGGGTCTGCAGGGGGTCTCCAATTGCCTCCTGCGAGGCGCCCCCAGGGCAGGACCCAGGCCCCAGCCTTCCCGGCTCCTCTGGCGATTTGGATCCGGGAAGACAGAGCAGGAGAGGAGCCTCGGGCGATGCCACAAGTGGCCATGGCGAAGCGAGGCTGGAAAAATCTGGCCACCTCCGGCGGCAAAAGGAACGCGGGTCCTTCTGCTTCGCTGGTCGGGACAACCCGGGCTTCCCCGCCGACAGCCAATCGCTGCGCCGCCTGTTGTCCCAAGCACGTGGGGAGGGGTGTGTGGAGGTAGAGAAAGAAAGGGACCTCCGCGGAGTCCGAGGAGATGGCAGCGAGGGCAGCGCCAGCTCCGTCGGGAAAAGAGCAAGTGCCCTTTGTGGGCGAAGCGCCGCCGGCCCTGGTGCCTCTCCTGGTGCCCGCATGTGGCGGAGAACCGCCGCCTTTTCCTCCAGCAGCTGGTGCAGGAATTCAAGCCAGGGTACTCGGCTTTTGGGGCCTCTCCCGGAGCTCCGCGGATGGCTTCCGGCTTGGGGAGCCGTTTCTTGACGGGCACCGGAGCCGCGATGGCGCCGCGCCCAGCCCGTCGCCGTCGCGCTTGCCTCGCTCCCTCCCTTTCGTCCCTTTCGCTCATTCGACCCTTTTCTGTGCAGCTCCCGGCGCTTGGTGACCTTGGCGCGTGGCCTGGCGCCCGCCTTTCTCCGCTTCGCGGGCAAAAGGACCGACTTTTTGCAGTTCCAGAACCTGAAGAACCCAGCCAAGAGCCGGGGTGGACCGGGACCGGATTACTACCTCAAAAACTACGAGGACGGTGAGACTCAGGCTTCAGGGGCAGCGTGGGGAGCACAGGAAGGAAGGAAGAAAGGACCTGGGGAGGAATTTGCAGAGAGTCTCTGAGAGGAGCAAGCAGAAAAACCCCGGGGTCATTGGAGGCCAAGCCCAGACATCCTGAGGGAGGCCTTTGGTAGAGCCTCTTTCAAAGGCATTGGCATTGGGGAAGTGCAGGGATGTGGGAAATGTGGGTGCTATGACTGAGTTCATACCTGTTTAGTAGGGGGTGGAAAAGCTTTTCTGCTTTTGCACCAGATTACCCTAGGATGAGAAATTTGGCACTCCTGTATTACTTCTCCCTTACCTCAGGTGAGTGACATAGAAAACAGTCAACTATAAACTTCCCAAGTCCCAGGGAACTTTTCAATAATAAAAAGCTTGACTACAAGTGGAAATATAAAGAAATCTGTTACCTTCTTTTGAAGAAGCAGCACAACACTGTGCTTCCAACATATTGGAAATATCTGGGCTAGACAGGCAGTAACCACATGCCTGAAAAGGTTGTATTGACAAAAGTTATTTGTATTTCTAGGGTTAGCTACATCAGGCAAATAAGAGGAGAGTGCTCTCTTCACAATAGCTATTTTGTAGAATCAAGGTCTATCTCTTATGTCCCTTATCCAAGGCATTCCTCAAGGTCTATCTCTTATGTTCCCTTATCTAAGACATGCTGGACAAGATTGAGAACCTAGATCTTTCCTTGTTCTAGTATGTATAGACATACTGGTTCAGACAAGAATTTTGAATGTTATAAACACTTTATTAATGTGTTTATTTTAATATTTATATTCCATTTCTCAAAGAAAAAAAATTTCTAGATAATGTATAACTTCAAATTCCCTATGATTTAGTATATGACCTATTATTCTTTTAAAATTAATTGCTATTATGAATTACTGACTATAAGCTGATTGTTTATTTCTGGGTCTATTATCAATAATTAATCCAGGTCAGTTAATAAAGGCAAATTACAATTTATGCCTTTTATAAGCATGCAATTAAAGTGTAACTTGAAAGAAAGAGTAACAAATGAGAATTACAAACCTAGGCATTCTAGGCTCATTACCAATATTCCAATATATGTTAACTACTCCTTAGAACTTTCTGTCAGAACCTTTCATATTATGTTAGATAACATAACCGCATATTTAGCATTTCTAATATATTTGACAGATTTAAAACAGATATGAAAAATAAATAAGGACATTTTGGGAGACATTAAAAATGTGGTAGTTGGGGTATGAATGCATATTTTATATGCAAATAATTCTGTCTTACTGGGGTGGCAAATCCAAATGGAGATGGTAGAAATGTGAAAATTAAGGTATTAAAAGCCAATATAGTTGTGGCTGACAGAGAAAATGGAATGAACAATTGCCTATATAAATGATTAAAAAACCCAAGAATCTTTATACCTTATAGAATGTTTGCTAAAGAAGGCAAAATTCACAAAGAAATATTAAGAGATGCAAATGTTGATAGTAAGGAAGTGGATAGTATGTGGTCTGTTGTTGAATGGCTGTTAATTGAAAGAGGTGAAAATAGTTGTTATATACTCATTTGCTTCTCTACATTTGTTAATGGAAGTCTCAAACATTGTCTGCCCCCTGGAAATAGCTGAAGACAGAACTTTCCTGGATCTGATGCCAGATGTTGTGTCTGGGGTTTAATTGCCATTTGCTTTTATATTGTTTTTGTATTATTATTGTTTACTTTGTGAGCCACCAAGAGCCCTGTGATTAATAAGTAGGGCATGTCTGAAGTCACAGAGAACTAAGTTGAATACAGTAGGTACAAGTTGCTTAAGAAAGTGTACAATAAAATACAAATATGTGTAATCAAGAATGAATGGTGATAATTAAAATGAGGATGAATTGACCAACTGTCATTTAGAGAGAATGAATGAAGATTGAACAAAGGTATATCAAAAGAATGAATGGGCAGAGAGAATGGGGGAAATGACAGAGTTATTGTTGGAGTTAGCAAGACGCTTCAAAAGGGATAAAAGTTTAAAGGTGGTGTGAGAATCAAGGCATAGATAAAAAGAAAGCAAGGGTTTCTTGAAAAGACATGGAAAGAAATAGTGAATGGCATTGTAGTTTGAGTTATTTTTCCTTTTTTTTCTAATATCAATCAATCAATCTTTATTTGTTGATTAGCCCTTGGGCCATATCACAATACAGAGTTCCAGAAACAAAATAT
>JANHFR010004911.1:881157-896484 GCA_032468015.1 Mimophis mahfalensis | reverse complement strand
GTCATCACCAGCACCTTGAATCTCACGCGGAGGGCAACTGGAAGCCAATGCAGATGGCGAAGCAGAGGTGTTACATGAGAGTTTCAGGACGCTCCCATCACTACTCGCGCAGCCACATTCTGCACCAGTTGAAGCCTCCGCGTGGTTCCCAAGGGCAGCCCAAGGTGGAATGCGTTGCAGTAGTCAAGCCGAGAGGTCACCAGCGCATGAGCAACTGTACGAAGTGCGTCCTGGTCCAGATAGGGTCGCAATTGGCGTACCAGGCGAACCTGGGCAAAGGGCCCCCTGGTCACGGCCCCCACGTGCTCTTCCAAGGTAAGGGACACGTCCAGAAGGACCCCCAAATTGCGAGCCCTATCTATAGGGGGCAACACCTCACCCCCTATAGTCAAAGATGGAACAGACTGGATACCAGAAGACACCGGTAGGAACAGCCACTCGGACTTGGCGGGATTCAGACGAAGCCTGTTCCTCCCCATCCAGATCCGAACCACCTCCAGGCATCGGGACATCACTTCGAGGGCATCCCTGGGCTGGTTTGGGGTGGATATAAAAAGTTGGGTATCATCAGAGTACTGATGATACCCCACCTCAAAACCACGAATGATCTCACCCAGTGGCTTCATGTAGATGTTGAACAGGAGGGGCGAGAGAACCGACCCCTGAGGTACCCCACAAGAGAGGGGCCTCGGGGTCGATCTCTGCCCCCCCAGCAACACCCACTGTGTACGACCAGAGAGAAAGGAGGAGAACCACTGTTAATGGAACATGTCTAAAGCATCACTGATGAGAAAGTCTAGTGAAAAATTAATATATACAGATAAATCACTTTTTAAAAAAAATCTCCCATTCTGTGTTCTCTAGCAATATTCAAGAATGGGGAATCAGTTGCAGAATTTTGAATGTTGCAGTATTACAATATTTGTTTTTAGAACATGGGAGTTACCTTAGTGAGCTTGATGAGTGAGACAGAACTCAGAAATACAGAGTAATACAGAGTAAGATTAGTAGCATTTTTAGCTTGTGGGCATTGTTACTGTATATGGTTTCAACAAAATTATGGATGCCCGTTTTTAAAAAAAATAAAAATGGAAAAGATAAAATCTCATGTAATTTCAGCTGCCAATAAGGATCTTAGATGTGAGATTTTGGTCATTTAAATTTTTTTTAAAAAATGAAATCTTATTTTTATATTTTTCAGAGTTTTCAAGTCCTGAAATAAATTCCTATAATGATTCACTTCTCTTTGATTTAATTTTTTTAATTTATTTATTGATATATTAAATTTGGAGAACTCTCCACTTCCTGAGAGCAATTCCATAATGATAAATGCTAATATCATGAAAACGGTGACCACAATTGACCCCAAAATTTCTGTTGCTAAGTGGGTTTTACCCGATTTTACAACCTTTCTTACCACAGTTATTAAGTGAATCACTGAAATTGTTAAGTTAGTAACATGGTTATTAAGTGAACCTGGTTTCCCCATTGACTTTGCTTGCAAGAAGATCACAAAAGGAGTTCACATGACCCAGGATACTGCAACCGTCATAAATACATGCCAGTTGCTAAGCATCTGAACTTTGATCATGTGACCATGGGGATGCAGCAACAATTCTAACTGTGCAAAATGGTCATAAGTCACATTTTTCAGTGCTGTTGTAACTAAACAAATGGCTGTAAGTGAGGACTATCTGTATAGTAAAGCAAGTAACTACCTTTTTCTTTCTTCCTTACATCATAACTAGCTAGTTAGTTAGCTGACCAGCCAGCCTGCCATTTAGCTTGGTAGAGCAATTATAAAGAATAATTATAAACAATGAATTATAGTATTCCCTTGAGCACAAAAGCTCACTGGATGACTTTGGGTCAATTACTGCCTCTCAACACTAGATTCAAATATATACAAATTTCCTCTACCAATCTGCACATCAATGACAAAAGGGATTTTAAGTTTTGAACTTGGCCAACTGCAGTAATAGAAGATTTTACTACAGTGACAAAACATGTAACATGATGCCAGAATGCAAGTTCTACCACATATGTACTTGCATATTAATTCACAACCTGAGTATATAATAACAAAAGAATGGAGTTTCTAACATGACATTTTAACACATGTTTCATCATTTGTCTACTGTGATCACTTGTGGTTTGAACCTTGTGATGTCAATAATATTGACATTGTTTTTCACTATTGGAAAAGTTTTTGACCAAACCAGTCTATTAATTCATTTATTCTCAATATATTTAATAGCTATGGACATCTCTTTCTGTGCCTGTGAAATGCCCAGCTTATCTATTTAGTTAGCTATTTTCCTATTATGATTTACAGATCACTTAATTTTATTTTTCCGTTTAGCACTGGGCACATGTAGAAAGTAGCTATCTTTATCATTCAGAACAATATGTCTCCCTCCTTGAAACTGGCATTTAAAAATTATTGGCTTCAGAGTACCAGAGGTGGTATTCAGCCAGTTCTGACAGGTTCTGGAGAACCGGGAGTGATAATTTTGACTGGTTCGGAGAACCGGAAAATACCACCTCTGATTGGCCAACAGCATAGCCATGTCCACTAAGCCACGCCCACAGAACCGGTAGTAAAAAAAAAAATTGAATCCCACCACTGCAGACTACTCAATCTTAGGACAGTAGTGGAACAAAAATGTATCAATTAATTTTACCTTGTATGTCCTAAATGAGAGTAGAATAGTGTATGGAATATAATATTTCAATCCTCTATTATTAGCATATTTTGTGAGAAACCTATGTGAAATATTTCTCCACAATTTGTATTATTAATTTGTATACTTTGTACATGACCCCCAAGGTACTGTAGAAACTGTTCCCTTTTTTAACACCTCCCCCCCCAAAATTGATTCCCCCCCCCTACTATAATTGTCTGTTTTTTCCCCATCTTCTTTTAGACATTATTAGTTGATGAGAGTGATCTGTTTCCCCACCCCCGAAAGGTTCACTCTCTCTTCGAAATAATAGCTTTTCTGGATTAAGCTATATTCTACTGCCATTTTAAGAGGAATTTCACCTGCCATCAATCAATATGCTTATGTGCTAAATAGAAATTAAAATTATGATAAATTATGATATATTATCTAGTATATTAAAATATATGTATACCTCCTAAATTCATTCTTTTCATTACATTTATTTATTTATTTAAGGATTCTGAAATTTTTACTTAGCAAAGAATGGCTTGTGGAATGAAAAAGCTAACTACAATTTGGCATGTATTCAAGAATCGCTAAGGAAAGCTGCAGCTGACATCATGGCCACATTTTACTTCCTTTTAAAAAGTTGTTTCTCCCACTGTTGGCTGTTGTATATGGAAATGCTAGATGATTTAATTGCATGATCACATCTAGGAGTGTTTCGTCTTAGTATCCAGCAGTTCATTTATGCTTCTTCTGGCTCTGAATTCCCAAGTCCAGGGCTTTTGCAGAAAAAAAAGCGCCTCCATTTGATGCAATGCCATGGACACAAGCTTTAAAAATAAGCCTCCTGAGCCATCTTGGAGGTGTCTGGCAGCAGGACAAGTCATTAGTCAATCCTGAAATAATCATCAAGCACAGACATAGCTTATTTTATATACTGTTAAACACTTCCCCATATTCTACCATTGATTGGGGCCTTGAATTCTTTCCAAGTGTTTAACCTATAAAGATATTTGAGAACCTCAGGACGTAGTAGCTTTCCAAACAATGATAGATTTACTTGAATTTTCACAAATGGAAAACCACAGTTCCCTAAAGTTACAAAGAAACAGCTGTCACAGACCAGGTACACTGTATGAAAAAACACTTTTTGAAAGCTTTGAGGATTTCCTACTATATGGAAACATCTACATTTATAGAAGAAAATGCTCTTACCTTCTTACATTTTGTAGAAAAAAATGTTTTTCCTCCTTTCTTTCAGGCATAGTTGCCTGGGATACTTAGCAGCACCTATTTGGAAATTTCTCCTCATGTTTCCACTTCATTGACAGTCACAAATGCATGTTGAGTTTTCCACTATAACTCTCAAGTATTAATGCATGTATCCTGTAATTTTGTAAACTTAGCTGTAAACAGGGGTGGGCTGCAGAGGTGGTATTTAGCTAGTTCCGACAGGTTCCAGAGAATCAGTAGAGATAATTTTGACTGGTTTGGAGAACCACCTCTGATTGGCTGACACCAGCAAATACCACCTCTGATTGGTTGACAGCATAGCCACCCCACAAAACCATTCCCACAGAACTGGTAGTAAAAAAATTTGAATCCCTCCACTGGTGGGCTGCTACGGGTTTGCATGGGTTTGGGCAATCTTCAAGCTAAGAATCTGCCCAGTTTGGCAAACCTGTAAACCCCATCCCTGGCTGGCCCCGCCCATCCTGCCCAGGAGTCCTCATGTGGTCCGTTTTGGATGCCAGATAAGTACAGGGCCTGTGTGGAAGCTCTGGGAGGTTGAAAAATGGCCCTCCTGGATACTCTGGAAGGCCTTCAGAAGACCTCTGGAGGCCAGGGAGGCCTTTTTCGCCCTCCCAGAGGCCTGAGGAAAACCTCTGGAGCCTGGGAGGGCAACCTCCTGCCCATGTTGCAGGAGGCTGACTAGGCCATGCCCACCATGGCCATGCCCACTCAGCAACTAGGCCGAGAACCAGTTGCTGAAATTTTTGAAGCCCATTCCTGGCTGTAAACATTAGATTTTTTTTTATCATGCGGTAATTCCAGTCCCCAGTCATCATCTGCTTGAGCACCTCCTTTGTGTCCAGACCATTTGTTTGGCCTGACTGTTGGTCATGGGGTGGAATGGAGCGGATGTTACATGCTGAATCATGTTGGTGTTGAGGAATGACTGAAACTCTTCTGCCATGAATTGTGCCCTGTTGTCTGATTACATCTAACAGACCATGTGTGGCAAACAGCCAGTGCAGTTCTCGGATCACCCTGGTCATTGTCCTCGATGAGACCAGTGCCACTTCCAACCACTTGGAATAATTGTCCACTACTATCAAAAACACCTGCCCTTGGAAGGGGCCTGCGAAATCAGTGTGCATGTGAGACCATGGGGGAGGGGGGGTTTCCCAGTGGTGCACTGGTGCTTATGGCATCTCCGGCCAGGTTTCTTGGCAGGCTTGGCAACTCCTTACTTGTTTCTCAATGTCTCTGTCCAGGCCTGGCTAGAACCAGGCACAAGTAACTTCTGGCTAGAGCCTTCATCTGAACAATTCTGGGTGCCCCTTATGTAGGGAATCCAGTACCTAGGAGCAAAGCCTGAGTGGAATGATGACCCTGGTGCCCCATAGCACACATCCCTTGTGGGCTGACAGTTCATTTTTTCAAGAAGCGTAGTGCTGGAACTCAGGGCCTGGCTGAGCCTCTGGCCATCCCCTTAACACCCTGGTGAGAACTCAGCTAAGTGTTCTGTCTGTAGAGTTTTCAGCTGCATGTAGGGATGCTTCACGCAGGTCCTGGAGCACCAGAATACGACAAACTTGCACAGCTCTGTGGGGGAGTTAGTTGCTCTGTGGAGCGTGATCATCTGCATGGCTCTCCCCACAAGCAATCAATTTCTTCACTCTCACTGACCACTCCTGAGCCTTCTGTGGTCTCTTGGTGGATCACTGGAGGGCTCGTATGTGGTGGCCGGAGAGTCTTCATGCCCCTTCTGGCAGCCTCATCTGTCATGACTTCCTTCAATGCATCTTGGAAAGCCAGTTGTTAGTCTGCTGTAATTCACTATTACGCAGGTGGCAAACGAGTCTGTCTCTGAGACAGTCTTCCAGATCAGGCAACTAGCATTGGCACAAAGCTAAGCGAAGGGCTGCCAAAAACTCTGCTGCAGATTCCCTGGATCTCTATTCACATTGCTCAAATGCAGGGTGCTGGGTGATTACCAAGAATCTAGGCTCAAAATGTTCCCTTAATTTTTTTCTTGAGGTCTGCGTATGCCACTGTCTCTATGCTTGCCAGTTCTATCAAGTTTTCAAAGTGATATCAAACGTGGCTTGTCTACAGACACATAGTAGGGTTGCTGCCTTCAGGCCATTGTCCGTGACCTGGTCAGCCCAGAGATAGTTGTCTACTCGGGAAATGTATGAGCTTCACAGTTCTGGGTGAATAATATTGAACTTGTTGAGTCTTCCTAGTTTAGCCATCATGAGAAGGCTCTTGTGGTGCTGGTTAATGCCTATACTGCTGTGGTTGGAGCTGGGCTGCACTTAGGAGTCCTGGGAACGGCTCCCTCAAGTATGCTGTGCCTCCAGTGTGGGGACACAGGCAGGGTGGGGAGCATGGTCCCAGACTGGGCTCTTTACCCAGTCTGACACCCAGTGATTACAATGGTAGGTGGGGATGAGGACTAGTCCTGCCGGGTCTCATTACCCAGCTTATCACCCAGTGATTTCGGTCTCATGGTTAGCAGCAGCTCTCTTCTCTGCAGCTTCCCATCCTTGTTGCCACTATTGTGTAGTGGGCTTCAGTAGGCAAGAAGCAGACCAGCATAGCTACAGCAGCATTTATTGACTGAAAACTCAAACTGAGGAACAGCAGGCAAATACCTGTAATTTATACCCTGGGCCCACAGGCCCTTAACCAATTATAATACTTGAAAAAGCCCATCCAAATATGAATGTTCTAATTTTTCTTCCAAAACAGTTGGAGTTGTCAGTTATCAGTTATCAGTTAGGGTTGTCTAAAGGTTAGTTTCACTTTAGCAGGGCTTAACACAACTATATATATTTAATACATAAAGTTTCATTCTTCAGATCCTATTTCTAATACACTTTTAATGTACATGGCCAGATAGGAACTGGTATGATGTAAGGCCATAACATGGCTTGGAACCAAGCCATACTACCTAATATGGGAGTGAGGTGAATTTGGCTATGGATCTTCTCTAATGTTTATATGGTATTACTTCCTCCTTTAAGGCAGGGTTGTCAGATAGACTTTTGCATATTTTGGGAGACTTTCCTTTTCTCCTGCTAGTGTAGCACTCCTGAAAAAATAAACATTCTTGGGAATTTTGTGATTGCACTTGTGGTGAAACTGAATCTGTAAATTCAAATCCAAATCCAAGTCTGTCCAAGCTGGATTTATATCTAGAACTACTGTTATTCATAGTAGACGTGTGTTTTGTTTATTCCTTGGTCTTAGGCAATTCTCCATTTTTCCTTTTCTTTGACCTCTTGTTTATTTCTGTCTGCTGCTTATCTGGGGAGTCCATAAAATCTATATTCAGTACCCTGCCAAAAAAGATTCTGGTAGTCAGTTCGGGTTCATAAATTACTTTTACCAACAAAGAACGTGCTCTAATGTCTAGAATAGGCCTGCAATATAGGAAAAATGGACAATCTGTTCAAGTGTTCAGCCTTTTGAATGACCTTCAGTGTTCCTGGCAAGGATTTTCACAAATAATTGCATTAGGAATTCTATCCTAAAGGAAAGAATAAGGGCTATTAAGTACATAAAGTACAGCAAATGCGTAGACTGTTACCATTATATTGTTTCACTGTGGCTTACTTTATTGTGATCTGATTCTTGCTCTGAAAAACTTAACAGGTATCTTTTCTAGATGTTTGTGAGGAAATAATGCTAAAATGGGTTTGGGCTGCAATATATCAGTGCTGAAAGTTGGGATGATATATCTGGATGCACTACTTTTTGGGCTGGCTTCTGGTTGATGCCAAGATTAATCGAGCCTATCCAGATCGCTGCAACATATAAACATCCAGATCTCTGCAACATATAAACGGCATATAAACATACTGTAGCAATTTTAGGGCAATTTGCTACGACCATAGAGAAGCCCATTGGTCACTCGTACAATTGAATCATGCTATAAATTCACAGGGAATCCACACAGGAACAAGCTTAATAAGAACAGCAGACAGCTGTTTCTTTTCTGTTTCTCATAGAAAAAAAAGTATTTCCATGAAATATAATGTTTGGAAAACATCTAAGATCCTGGATTACACAGAAATGCTTAAAATGGTGGAAAACAGAATTTCTCCAATTTTCCTATAGCAATCTCATAAGCAATATTCCTGCATGAACACCCTTTTTAAAAACTTCCTTATATTGATGATGATATTACCTAGTTTAATAATGAAACATCTGCAACAAAACAACAAACTTCAGAGAGCACCAAGGACTCATGGCTTCTTACAGTATTATTCTCATGGACTAGGGATATTCTCAGTGTAACAGTACTGAAGCAGAACAAATATATAATACATTGTATTATATTCCATATTCCAAAGGTTCATTTAAATTTATTTACTTGCATGCATGAAATTTCCATGTATGAAAGACATGTATGTTGTATGAAATAGCATTTTTCACGATGACTGTATACAGATGCAGAACGTAGTAGAGTATATAGAAGGAGATGGCTAGTAGTGGAATAAAAAGCAATATATTCATTTGTCTGGGTTTTAAACACTACTAAAGCACAAAAATGTGTGTTTGTTTTGAGACTAATGCACTATGTGAATAAACTATTATGTCCCAGGGCTATGAGCAAGACATTATAACCAAACCAAGTCCCACTCCCCATGGCTTGTATTATCTGTGATTATAAGATGTATTTTCTACATAGAGATTATTTGAAGTAAACATCACAGGAAGTCTACGGAATACTGAGACTAATTTTATGTATTCTCATTTTTGTGCCAGCATAAAAGTAATGGCAACTCTGAACAAAAGATTGCTGAAGAATACATTCAGCTGGATTACTGTAAGGAACAGGTTGTTAATGGGACAGGTTTTGAAATCTTTGGTTTCACTGCATTTGAAAAAAATGACGAAATGAGCCTAGCATGATTTTAGCTCAAGGGTGAAGTTGAAGTCACTTGATACAGTAAGAACTTCTCCATGCTATTCTTCATGGTATCAGCCATAAAAGGTAATCCTTCAGTTTTTAAAAAAGTGAGGCAAATGGAGGAAAACCAGAAAATCTTTTTTTTATTATTAACTACCAAACAATTACAAACTCTGAGCAAAGCTATGCAGATATTTCACCACTAGTTTCCTCACAAACATCTCATCCTCTTTCAAATCCTTTTTAAAAGAGATGTTTGTCACACACTGTTTGGCAAATAACAACCTTTTTTGAGAATCTTTACCTTGGAATTTATACAGAATTGGGGAATATGTTTGCTAAGTATTATGTATCTTGTTCTTGTGGGCTTTCATAGATAAAGACATATGAGGTTGCATATCACTTATCGTTTTAACTTATGATGGCTTGCAAAACTATTCAAGGGTATGTGTATGAGCCAAGTGCCCTGTGGTAACAACAAATAATTAAAGGAGACAGTAAGGCATAAATAGTCTAACTAAAAACATGTAACCTTTTATTTAAAAATGCTCATTAATAATTAGAAAGACAAAGCTTGGCTATTTACTGCCATAAAAGTGTGGCCAAAGAGGGACATTAATTCTCATTCCAGTTATTAGCAATGATTTATATAGAACCAGAACCAACAGAAAGAGCTGCTTTTTTGTTAGACTACAAGCAGTTCAAAGATGCGTGCACTCAGAAAGAATCTAGTAGTTTAAAAACTCTTAGCACTTCTTCTAACTGGGTATTCAGGTACCTATGGACTTTGTGTTTCCACTATAATCGAACAGTTGTGCTTCCATTTCCTATCCTTCTGTAGCTAACTTGCAAATCTGGAACTGTAGTAACTGTAATTCTGAGTTCTGTTAAGAAAATTCTGCAATATGCATTCCATGGCTTCACTAGCAAAAGAAGCAGAGCTGAACTCCAGACTTTGCATGATGTGAAAGATGCTTAATCATTCATAATGAAGATGATATAAGTAAGTTGTGAATTTGATTGGTGCTGTAGAACCATGAACATTGAGACCCATATATTTCTTATCTAGAGATTATTGAATAAAAGCCTTCAGGCATGAGAATGCTGAACTCTAAATTATTTTTGGAGCATCAATTCTCTCCCCTCATAGAGATTCAAGCATATGTTTGGATAGAATTAATTAAGAGAATAGACATTATGTTCTAAACTAGAAAATTGTCCCTTTAAAATTTTCCATTACCCAACGAAAGGGCAACATAAAATGTTGAGAAGAGACATTAAACGTTCATTTCAAACCTAACCTTAGCTGTAATAATTGTTTTGACCTTTCCAAATTTCTATAGTTTCTGGCCCTAATTACTCTATTCTGTCCTGTTTTTGCATGCATGGATGCATGGATGCATGCATAAATAGTAAATTAGACCCTTCCCTCACTCCATGATGTACCCCCAGATTTGGCTAAAGGCCAAATGTATGCCAAAAGTCTACCACACCAGCTATTTGCTTAAAGGAAGTTAAGGCTAACTTTAGGAAATGTGTCATAAAGGGGGGGCTACCAGTGAGAATGGTCATCATGGAGTCCATATCACATGAATTTTGTGAGAAAGAGGCTTCCTTAAAACCCCACTCTAGATGTTCATACTAAACAAGCAGATTCTATTTTGGCAATCATGGATCTGCTAAATGTTATAAAGTCTGAATCCTGTTGAGGAGAAAATCCATGAATATTCTTAGATTTGAAATGAACAGTTATCAACCTGTATCATCTTTTTATTTATTTCTTTTCTTCCAGATACCTTGCCAGCTTTCTCCATTTGAAGAAAAATGCTTTCAAGTCAGTTGCAGAAGGGACATGCATGTATATATGTGTATAAACTTGCATACACACATACATGTACATATGAAACATTTTCTTTCTTTATAGTTATTGTAGATTGTTACTGTCTTCTCCAGACTGCCACTATGTTAAAGTAGCCACCGGCTTGTATACATTTTACATATCTGGAACCAACTAAGTATAATTTTTTTCTACTTTTTTTCAATTTTTTATTTCTCATAGCAAAACATTTGTCTATAATGGTAGCTCAAATCCTTAAATTTTTTGGCTTTCCTTATTGTTTTATTTTTTTAATTCATAAACAATCAAAAAGAAAAAAGTAAAAATAAGTAGGAAAGCAATTAGAAAGCATTATTAAATAAAACTATCAAAGTAACAATAGAGTTATATATTAAAGTAACTCTTAAGAACTTAAGAACATTATTAAAATCAGTAGCCAATAATTAAATAGTATTCTAACCATTATGAGTAAAAAAATTACAGAAATTATGCCGAATGTAAAAATTCTGTTTTTATTTAGAAACAAACAAAAAACTTAGATGTTAAAAACCCAGACATTGAATGTGGCACACAGTGTATATATAAAATTATAAACCATGAATAGTTTCAAAGTTGAATTGGATTCTGTGTATGTCAGTCTTACAAAGTAGATCAGATCAAGAAACAGATGCCACATGTACTAAAACTGCCTTTGTTAACATTATCTGAAGTAATGGAATCTTCCAAGTCTGAATATTCTTTCTCTTTTCTCTTTTTGTGAATTTGGTATGTGTGTAGTGGGGGAAGGGAGGGAGAGAGATTTTCAAACCCTTCCCTCCTCAACTGGGCTTAAACAATGTTTACCTACTTGTTACCTTGCTAAAAGGTGCTCTCTGTTTGTCAAGGTTATCCTCTTGGTATCAGATTTGTTTTTCAAATAGGATATTATGTTTGACATGAATGTATGTACCTAAAGCTTAATTTACCATTCGTCTATGGAGGAAATTACATTTAATGTTCAATAACAAGCAAATCAACTTGGTGTACTTTGTGGGAATATAATGTTTGGTTGTAATTAACAAACATATTCCTCAATTACATAAGGAACTCAGGCTTGAGAGTTTGTTCCATTCTATAATGAATAATTATTATGTAAAATGATACAGAATGCTCATTCTATAGAATGATAAATAATCTTCCAGAACCAAATTGCCGTCGTTTATAAAAGTCTGCTTGATCATTGAATTTACAACAATTTTTAGAAAATAGGTTTTCTTTATTAGCAATCAAGTCTAATACAATATCATTCATCATATATCTTGTACCAGTTTCCTTTAAGTGTAACATTGACATTGAATTCAATATTTGTCATTACTACTCCCGTTGTTGTATGTCAAATGTCCAATTTAAAATTCACATTTAGTTAGTCATAAAACCATTAACTTCTGTAGCTCACGAATCATATTTCACCCCAAGTTTCAACAAATGTTCTGAATGTTGTGTTGTAAATTTTTCAAATTCAGTCATGTCTTTTACAGCTTATTTTTATAATTCCTTTAGAAGTGCTCTATATATGAAACAGAGCTGATTCTGACTAATTCTGAAGAGAGACTCTTGAAAGGTTTTTCTCTCTCTCTCTTTCTCTCCCCCCCACACTTCCCCCCTTTGTTAATTATTAAATCTTGTGGTCTATATGAGTTACTTCTCCACTGTACATTTGTACATTCATCTTTATAAAAATAAATATTTAATATTGAAGGAAGAGGCAAAACATCTGGATGAATTCTTTTTATATATTTACCTACTCTTTGAATTAAATATAATATAATTTAATGATATTTTATGTTGCCTATTTCTGTTTGCATCTATAGAACAAATCCCTCTCACAAATCTCCTCAATAGTCTCCTCAACTAGAGACCAGCACTCAGTAGAGATTGTTCATGACAATACTTAATGCAGGGTTCGGGAACATTTTTCTCTCAGAGAGCCATGGAGAGAGCCATATTTTAAAATGTAAGTCTGTGAGAGCCATACAATATGGTGCTTTTACGGTGGCAGCAGCGCAGGCGGTGCTTTTGTAATGGTGGTGGAGGCGCTTTCTTGGCCCGCCTGTCCACCCGCAAGCCAGATGCAGCCCTCAAAAGAGCCATATCTGGCTCCCGAGCCATAGGTTCCCTACCCCTGACTTAATGTATTGTATTTTTAAGTTTACAAGAGCAAACTGAAAGAGCAGTCAGATTGTAGCATGGTTACATAAAGTTATGTTAATTATAATATACATTTTTTTACTTTTATTCATTTATGTATATCCCACCTTGATTATTTTCACAAGGCAGAAAACATATCCAACACACCTTCCTCCTTCTATTTTCCCCACAACTGTGAAGTAGGTTGGGCTGAGAGATAGTGAAGCTCAAGATCACTCAGCTGGCTTTTATGGCTAAGGAGGAATTTGAACTCATGGACTCTTAACTATTAGACCAAAGATTATGATTAGTATAGCAGAATTTTGATACTCAAGTCTCTTAATCAGTTATTCTTCCTACAGTTCTAGTGAGCATACACCACTGAGGGTTCTGATGTTTGACTTTGATTTGAGGTTCATGTCTTGAAGAGTATCTTCATATCCTTAAGGTATTTTTTATTTATAAATGCTATGTAATTGTAAATTATTGCCGGCTTGATATTTTGTGAATTTTCTCAAGTGGACCATTTTTTTTCTTAGAAAACACAATAAAACCTTTATTTAAAACACTACATACATTCCTGCAAATTGAGGGTTTACTGTCTATAAAGGTTCGGTTTAGTTCAGCCCTTTCAGTCTGCTTTCCAGCTTACTTTTTCCTTCCTGTCCAAGATGTTTTTACTAATCTGGTACAAAAGATCAGAGTGGGAAATAAGATCAGTACCAGAGCAGTTGAAATATACATACGATTTGATCTTGCAGTTTTCTATACGTGATCTAACACTGTCTTACACTTGAGTTAACTAACTTCTGAGAAGCTGGAAAAAATCTCATCCTTATGCTCACTGGAACAGGAAGAAGAAAGGAATGATACTTTAAAAAATATTTTACAACAATTATTATTTATAAAAATTAAAACTGATGTAATATATCAAAGACTTAGGTGGACTTGGAGTTTCCTTCTAATAAGGCTTTTGGTGGGAATTTGGAAAGTTTGTTTGCAGGGTTGTGTTTTTTTTTAAGAAGGGCATTATGCCTAAATTAAGCCCTAAAAATAGTTTAATAGTTTGAAAACTGAAAATTCACGTCTCTTCAATGTTTTGCTGCCAAGCTTTGGTGCCATGACTCATGGGAGTTCAAAGGGCAGAAAAAATGTTCAACACATTATGACTACCGTATATTGTCTGTAAAGTCCCAGTCAGGGGGGCAAATGGGGGGAAACACATGGTTCATATTAATATATTTTGGAATTATCCCTGTTCCTTTTATTTGCCACTTTTTCTGTTTGTCTCTCAAGGCAACAAATACATGCATAGCAACACACAAAATTTAATTGCTTTTTACTCATAGAGATAGTCACTGATCCCAGTTACATATCATCTGTAGGTGTTCTTCCAGCAGTTCTAAAATTTTAAAATTCCTAGCAGATAAAGCAGCCTACAATTGGAGCAAGCTTATTCTATACGATCTAATATAGCCCCACTTCTGGTTAGAAGCACATCTTGAAGTAATATGTATGGCTTGATGACACCTCCTCAGCACTTAGTAAATCTGACCTCCTCTTTCATCTGTCATTATACTGAAGCATAGGGCTCAGCAAGCATTTAACACATTGCCTTCAAACTTAGCATTTCTGAGCAGCAAACTGACCGATTACATTAAGATTGTTTTAACCCATTTCCTGTAACCTTGAGGTCAGGAAGACAGATAACAGGAAGTCTCCTTATGTTGTAATTGCGCCAAGTCACCATTCATCTGTGCATACTTATATGCTAGTGGCATCTAGTTTAGAAGGAATATCTGTGTAAATATCCCATTATAATGGTTTTTTAAAAAGCACATTCCACCAATATTTTTAAAATTTATTTAAAGAACATCTTTTCCATTGCAGTTATTTTAATATTGGCATAAATGCTGACTGTCTAAAAAGTCACTTTTATTAACTTCTCAGTGTCAGGAAAACCTTTCTTTTTTAAATATAATATTTTATTGACGTTTAAAATACAAAGATAAAAAATACTCAGAAAAGTACAAAAAAAGTAAAAGTAAAAAGTGCAGAGAAAAAAAGAGGAGGGAGGAGAGAGAAAACATATAAAAATAAAAAAAGGAGCAATCATAAAGAAATGATTTCCTCCTTCATCAGGACTTACAATTTTAGTAACTTATCACCTTCTCTAACATTTCAACTGGGAATCTGTTCATCCCACATATTATTTTTATCTATTAGCAAATAAGAAAGGCACATCATTTATTCTTAATTAACAAAAGTCCTAGAGTTACCAGAAATAACAATATACCGGTAGTCCTCGACCTATGACCACAATTGAGGCCCACATTTCTGTTCTTGAAACATTTGTTAAGTGAATTTTTCCCATTTTATGACTGTTCTTGCTACAATTGTTAAGTGAACCACTGCAGTTAATAATTGTTTATTGTTGTTGTTAGTTGCGAAGTCGTGTCCGACCCATCGCGACCCCATGCACAATGTTCCTCCAGGCCTTCCTG
>JANHFR010004911.1:846266-856396 GCA_032468015.1 Mimophis mahfalensis | reverse complement strand
ACATTCTAAAGCCGACAGCACCCGGAGAAGGCCCTCCCTATGTGAGCGGACCGGGCGGTGGGAGGCCGGCAGCAGGTTTCTTTTACTTACTGTTTTTCTGTACTCTGTATAACATTGTTTGACCAACAGTAAATATCGTGTGTCTATGGTAGAAGTGCATATATCTTATAGAGTGGAACCTTGGGTTGTGAACACCGAGGTTTGCAACCACTTCAGGTTCCGAACTGGAAATTCTGCCAAGTTTTGGATCGGTTTCTGATCCAAAACTCAGCTTCTGAACAAAAAAACGGCATGGGAAGCTTCCTTTCCACACCGTTTTGCCATCTGCGCATGGTCATACATGTCGCTTCAGGTCACAACCAATTCAGCTTGCGACCACAATCCCGGAACCGATTGCAGTCGTGACCCAAGGTTTGACTGTATTCGGAATAGAGAATTTAAAAAGCCAGAATAATCTAGAATACTTCCTTTTAGTTCTCTATGCACAATCAAAATATAAGAAAAGTTGATGGAATGGTTTTCAAAATGAGGTAGTTTGGGTATGTACCATTTCCTAAGTTATAAGACAGCTGGGGCAGGTCAGCACAGAAGCCATACATTTATGTGTCAGAGGCCATTGCTTTAACTCTAGGATGGCATTTTCTTGGCATGGCTCTTCAAATACTGCCTAGGATGTGCAAAAAGACATTTCTTCTTTAACTTTTTTTTCTTTAAATACCAAGTTAGTATTTAGAACATGTTTTTAATTAAGGATTTCGGATCGAAACATTTCCGGTTTTATGTATGTGTGTGTTTTTCCTAAGGACAGTTTCCAGTTAAAATGTTTTAGAGTTTTGAAAAATACCAGATGCCCCATTTTCAAAGATTGCAAAAGAAATGTAAAAAAACCTCCAGCAACATTCTGTGTTGATTTTTGGGTAAAATCACGTGTATAATATTGTCAGAATCTGACCGAAAAAGAATGACTTAAATGGGAACCATAGCTGGCTCATATTGGCCCAAATTTAGTTAGTTTGTTACATTTTTGGTATCCAGTTGCTGAGGAGCATTTTAAAAATTATTTGGGGCAAGCAAGGGTTTATTTTCAATTTCTTTCCTGGGGGAAAATGTATGTATAAATGGCTAGCTGTAGACTGTGAGCCAGTTTGGGGTTGAGCTTAAGGGGCTGGTTTAGAAACTAGAAAACCAGAAATTTTAGTCCTCCCTTAGGCATGAAAAATTAAAGGTGTGACTTTGGACCAGTCATTTCTTTCAGCATAACCCACCTTGCAAAGTTGTTGTGGGGAAAATTGGAACCAGAAATGTTAATTATGTATGCCATTTTGGAGGAATAGAATAATAATAACAACAGAGTTTGATCTTTATAATATCCAATAAAGTTTGCATATTAAGCACCATGGGGCCTCTCAGAGCAAGACAATCTTGCCTAGAGAACAAAAAATAATGGACTTTTACTATCAGAGTTCTAGAAGCTACAGAATATGCTTATTTCTAACACACTATTTTTTTTTAATTTTAAATTGTTTAATATGTGCCACCCAGAGTCACTGGATTGACACAGACAGCTATAGAAAACAAACAAAACAAACAAACAAATAAATATTTGATAATTCTTCTCATACATGATTACAGAATAGAATACTAAATGACTGCAGATTTAATACATACTTGATCTGATTACATAGTGGCTCTATTTGCAAGGACCAATTGTAAATTCTAGGTGTTGCCTAGAAGTACTAGAAAATCTCACCTAGAATCTGTGAGTAATATACATTTGCAATTTCAGAGAAGCATTTCATGGTAAGATTAAGCAAGCACACCTTGATTTTACTGGGTTGCTTTGGGCAGCACACAGAGTAGATGGGGCTATGGCAGGAGTCATGATTGTGAGTGCAAAAGCTGTCATAGAGCAGCCTCAGTCCTGGAAGCTAGTTTTGATAGCAATTTGGTTTTGGATATATGAGCCTGGGTTGCACATACTGGCTTGCAACAGGACTCTGTACCCAGTCTGCCTGGCTAATACATCAGCTGACTTTTCCAAACAAAAAAATATAAACAAGAAACACAACCAGACTCAACTATCTATATCTTTAATGTTATTATATTCTAATGATAAATAAAGTAGGTAGATGTTCCATAGGGCAGGAACCATAGCAGAGAAGGCCCTTCTCCTGGATCCAATTGGCCAGAATTCCTTGACTGAGAGGGCCTGCATGCCCAGCCTTCCAGTGCAGGTATATGGTCCAATCCCAGAGGGATTCCTCATGTAGCTTGGACCCATGCCATGCAGGGCTTTAGAGGTAATAACAAACACCTTGAACTCACAGAAGCAGAAGAACAGCAGCCAATGGTACAGCTTGCAGAGCAGGGGTGTCAGCCTGGAGACTCCAAGAACTGCCTGCACTGCCACACTCTGTACTAGAAACTTTTGAATGCTCTTCAAGGGGAGCCCCATTACAATAGTCCAAATGTGGGATGACCATGGCCAGTCCAGTGGTTAGAATGCACTACTGCAGGTTAATTCTGCCCACAGCCTCGAGTTTGATCCTGTTGAGGCTCAAGATTGACTCAGCCTTCCATCTTTCCAAGGTCAGTAAAATGAAAATCTTGATTGTTGAGGGCAATATACTGACATAAACTGTCCAGAGAGTGCTGTAAAGCACTGTGGAGCAGTATATAAGTGGCTATTGCTATTGAATGACCAAGCACAGGAACTCTTGATCCAGAAAAGGTCACACCTGGCATATCAACCAGAATTGTGCAAAGATTCTTCTAGCCACAAATGCCACCTGCTCTTTAAGTAGGAGTCACGAGTCCAGGAGACTCCCAACAGCAAACAGGGTGTGTCTGGGATAAAGCTACCCCATCTTGAATTAAGTTGGGTAAAGTCCTGGATCTTGAAAGTCTATGCACACAAAGACATTCAATCTTGCCAGGGTTTCGCTGTAGTCTGTTGTCCCCATGCATATCCCACAGCCTCCACGCAACACGAGAGGGTGGCAACGGCATCACTTGGCATGTGTGTGTGTGTGTGTGTGTGTGTGTGTGTGTGTGTTTCTGTTATGTATTTCAGTTGCAATCTATTCTGTAATTATTTCCCTGTGGGCAGCAAGATTGGAAGAGAAATGGCCAATTGAATGTGCTAATTTATGGAGGCTGATGAGTATTTTATTATGACTGAATAAACTACACTGGAAATGTGCTCAGCATTTATATGGTTGATATAATTCTGCATATCTTGCAACAGACTGTAAGTTACAGATCCTTCTTCAACACTGTTGTTGAAGGATTGAACAATGTTTTGCTTATTTTGAAACTTTTAAGATGCTGTTGTTACATAAAAGTTACATAGAAAAAGTTACATAGAATTAAACATATACAAAATGCTTTTGAGACATAAACACTGTGACCTGAAACAGAGTGAATTGAAAATATATTAAAAGGGAACTATTAATGTCAATCTATTTTCTGAAATTAGTTATGCTAAATTCTCTGAAGAAGAATTTAAAGTTTAGAAAGCGTAAGATGCTAGGAAATAAGAATTCTTAATGAGAAAGGAGTATGATTTTAATCAACTTGTGTCAAGAAAGATCACACTAAATGTTGGGTGTATACAATCGTGAAATATTTTGATTTCGATGGTTAAAAGCTACTAAAACAGTGGTTCTCAACCTTTGGGTCAGGACCCCTTTGGGGGTCGAATGCCCCTTTCACAGGGGTCGCCTAAGACCTTCGGAAAACACATATTTCAATACAAATGTAGGTTTATGTAAAAATAAGGAGGAACTGTATTAAAGGGTCGCGGCATTAGGAAGGTTGAGAACCACTGTACTAAAATAAGAAGTAGTGATGTGAACAAAGATGAATTAGACTGATTCAGGTGGTGCCTGGAAACAAATTTGCTTGTGCAATGAGACTATGTGTAAACAAAGGAAAACAATAAAAAAATATTTTAAAAAATTATCATATCATTTCATAATATGTAATATTACTATAGCATACCCTGGTGGTTAGCATGACGTTAAAAGTATGACTGCATAATTTTGGTCATTGATCACATTTGTATGACACAAAAACCATATTGTCATTTACTTAGTGTAATTTTGAACCTCAAAACAATTCTTAATGGCTAGGGAAAATCCATTAACTACATCTGTAAATTCACCTGTTCCTGGTTCAGTATCATCATGCATTGTTTAGTTTGATTTTTGATCCAGGACTAATCTTTATTTATTTATTAGAGGGGCTCTAACCTGGGTATAGGTCTTGCCTCTTGATCAAGGGAACCCTTGGTCAAGAGAAGGCTGTTATCTTCAAATTGTGCTTTTATTCCTTATTTCCAAATGCCTTTTTAAGTTTAAGAGCAGATACAATGCTTCTTGTGTATTTTGGAATGCTTTTAAACTATTCCAAAAACCACATTTTCTGAAAGACCAAGGTGCTCAGAGAAGAGCAGCTGATCTAAGCTATATGAGAGCCAGCATACACTATAAGCACTGCAGTGCCAGCTGTCATTGCTTAGAAACACATAATAGATTTGCTGCTTTTCAGACACCAGATCTTACAGCCATAAACCAGTCATTCTGTAAGAGAGCAAGCAAGCAAGCCTTGACAGCTTAGAAGTATTGTTTGGTAACAGCAGTTGTGAATGTAGAGGCAGAGAGTGGTAGCTTTGCAACACATTATTTCCTAGCCTGGTCTCAGTATAGAGGAAACACATAGGGAGGTGGTTTTGTAAGAGTTGTGTACAGAACCCCTTAATCAAATGTTTCATAGCTTTCTTTGATGAATGGTGATTGGGTGTAGTTGAAAATACCTGATACTTATGTTGAAATCGGAATTTTGTTATAATTCTATATTTAGTAGGATAAGAATCTTATATCTGGAACTAGCGCATTACGGTTGTTTCATTCTGGTGAGCCTTTTCTTTTGCAGTTCTGAATAATTAGGAGTGAGGAATAATAATGAGTGGTGAGATCAAGCTACTGGAATTATGGGTGATGTAATTAATGTAAGCAAAATTATTTACATATTTACTGTATATATGTTTATTTATTTATTTATTTAATTAATTAAATTTATATACCGCCCTTCTTCCGAGGGACTCAGGGCGGTGTACAGGGCATTAAAAACATACAATAAAATAGAATTAAAATAGAATTAAACAAAAACACGCCCTGACAGACAATTAAAATCAAGTTTAAAACCCCACCCCTCAGTCCAGGCCTGCTTGCTCAAAGAGCCACGTCTTGAGGTCTTTCCGGAAGGTGCGGAGGTCAGGGGCCATCCTCAACTCCACCGGGAGCTGGTTCCACAAGGTGGGCACCCCGACCGAGAATGCCCTCCCCCTGGGTCTGTTACTGTCTAATTTTCATTTTTAAAGTTTCTGTGTGATACTGCCACAGACATTTCCAGTTATTCATTTGAATTTGAATTTATTGAACTTATATGCCGCCCTTCTCCCGAAGGACTCAGGGCGGCTAAGAACTGTTTGAAACTCCTATTAGGTCTCTGCAAAGAGGTGTAATCCGTTTCAGTCTTGATGTTGGCTGCCAAAATGATGCATTCCTCCTCATGAAGTGTCAAAGCAGGGCCAATCTAAAGGGGGTTTAAACCATCTCTGTACATGTATAATAACAACCACTAAAGGAATTGAATCAAAACATACAGCCTTCCAAAATGATTCCACAGGAATGCTTCAGACATCATGAAAGCAAATTTAATGAAATAACTAATTTAAAGTAATAATTAAATCAGTACATCTTTAATGTGATTTTAAAAGCAGATCCATCTTTTTTTCAGGCTTACACATAGTTTGAAAAAAGACATGCATGCTTTAATAAATAGCAGAGAGGTGTTGTGCTCATGTTTGTTTCTGAAGCACTTCCAAATGTGTAATCCTGTGCTTGCAGACAGGAGGAGGAACAGATGCTGAAGTGCAGAGCCAGGATACTGGCGAGTGAGGAGTTCCCATTAATGCAAAAGCAGTCTATATTGCTGCAAAGGAAAGGGCAGTTTTGCTCAGTTTCGGATAACGTGGAACCAGAAAGCAAATGTTTTGATTTCAAATACAACCGTGTTCTAAGAATGCTGGCATTGCCAGTTTAGCTTCTGAATGGTGAAAAAAAAATTATACATTCATATCTTATTCATCTGCATATCAGGTACTTGAGAAGGTGAGAGAAATATAACTTATTTCTTATTGCTCTTTTGTGTTAGAATCCATTCTGTACTAAGGAAGTCCTACTAAGTGGGTTCAAAGTGTTACATTTAGCTCTTTGCATCCACCTATAAAGGGACAATTGGTTTCTTCTGCATTTAAGCTGTTTTTCTGTTTCCTACAGAGCTCTAGGGCTGAATTAATTCACATATTCATATTTTTCACTCAGGGATAAAAAGGAAACATCCGAGTAATAACTTTTCTATGTGAAGCAGTCATCAGATAAAGCACAACAGACAGATTCTATATTTTGATATATCATTGCAAACACACTATTTTTTAATGAAGCAAAAAATACTTGTATGAAGCATCCTAGGATATCTGGAGGGCAATGACTTTTAGACTAAAGCTTAACATTTTTAAAAAAATTTGCATTGGCATGGATGGCAATGGTAGATTTTCCTACTGAGAGGTACTGCCTTTAAAGAAAACAAAGCAAGAATTCCCTAAAGCTGCGCTTCCCAACCTTTGTGGCTTGGTGGCCTGGCTGGGGAGTGGGGAGGGGAGATTGGAACCAGGCTGCGGTAGCAGGCTGGTGTGCTTGTCTGTGTTTGTGCCTGTCAGCCCGCTACTCATGCACGTTGAGCTGTGCACGCACTCCAACCAACCATTTGTGCAGCCCAATTCCAGATAGGCCACAGCCCAGTAATAGTTGTAATGCTTTTGTAATAGGACCAATAATAGCCTTAGATGTGGAATCTATGGCACTCTCAATAACTTCTCAGCTAACACACAGAGATATTGTCAGAGGTTGCTGTGCCAGGCTACAAATATAAATGACAAATAGCCATGTGGCCATCTCCTATTGGCTGGGTGAATCCATCAGAGACTATAAAAGGGTGAACCCAAGTACCCCTGTGTTATTGGGAGCCCTGTCACATGTACCGAGGTACTTGTTGACACTTTGAGATAAGTGATTACTGAAGTAATCTCTCTGAAGGTCATAGGCCTGTATTTTGTACACCCACACCCACATATATAAGGACCATAGATAGATAATGTTCATTATTTTATTTTATTGTTTTCTGTATATAATAAATAACTGTAAATTAGTTACAACCAAATTTAAAGTCTTCATTATTCGTCAGAGTCAAATCCAAAGATCCAAACAACCAAATTCATTTAACAGATATTTGTCATATTTTATAGTCCAATTTCCTTTAATTGCAGCATCTATTATCAAGAGCAATTAGATGTACCGGTACATTCTAACAATCATGAGATACATGAAAGAAATAGAATATTGATCTTCAAAATAGTGCAAATGACCATCAGTCCTCTTATTTCATGAAAATATGGGCAAGTTTATTTTTTAAAAATACAAAAACTGGAAATTATTTAAAAGGAAGAGAGGGAACAAGACAAGAGAACAATTTAGGGTAAGCTGTATCTTTAAACTACAGAAGTAGAATGGATGAAATTCAGTTTCTAAGGGACATACAAGTGGATGTTATCATTTATTTGGATACAGTATTTTTTCCTGATCTAGCTCCCTGCAGATAGGTTGTAGTCCCAGTGTCTGAAGTGCACTAGGAAAAGGATGATAGAGGCTTTCCTTGCCTTCAGGAGCTGCATAACAGGCAGAAAAACAGCAGAGTCAGGTTTTCCCAACACAAGAACATAGTGATGGAAAAGCATTTTCCCTCAGTCAGTATTAAAGGCATAACACTTTTAGGAAAAACTAACCAAACACAATACACTTAAGGTATTCAATACAAATATTTATATATATAAAAAATATACAATATTTATAGACAGTCCCATTCCTAACAGCTCTGAACAAGGAATAACAAAGTAAACAAGTATATAAAATACTTCATATATATGCAGGGACTATCCAGGTATGCCGCATTTACTCAACAGTTTGCTGCACACCTTGGCCGTTGGGCTGCTCCATGCTCTGGCTCACCCCAGCATCACCCCAGGACTTCTGAGTTGAGAAGATTCAAACCTAAAGCAATTCCAACATAGAGTTGCTAAAATGCATTTATTTCTCATTATTTTCCTCTTTATAGATGCAAACATCATCATCAAATTAATTCCCCATTAGTTATAAACAGTTCATTTACCTTGTTATGTCCATATTTTAACTCATTTCACACTGGTCCCTTTCTTGAGTTATCCCACATTGAATTGTCCTGCAGCAACTTGGCTGCAGTGAGACTGCTGCGGTGAGTCAGCCACATCGAGTTGTCTTAGACCCCTGCTCTGAAGGCTTTATCTACATCTTTTAACTTTGTTGAGTCACCAAGATCACCAAGACTATTCTGATGCAAGCCCTGAGAAGTAAGAAAACCAGGGTGGAGTATTTATTTATTTATTTAGCGTATGGCAGGTGTTGGCCAGGGACCACCAAGGGTGGAGTATGATTAGATGTGACAAAGATAATTCTATTCTAGAAAAGCCTGGTCCCTTTTTATATGTCACTGCCTGGCTTTGGCTGGGTATTTATGACAATGCTGCAGCCTACAATTCCCAGCATTCTTTGCCGGATTTGCATGCCTTGTCTCTATTGGCTGGAGAGCCTCTAATCTACATGCCTTGCCTGGTACCTGTGTGCACATGCTCAGTAGAGCTTGCCAGTGAAATGTCGGTGGGGATGTCCACTTTGGCACCCTTTTTGGGGGACAAAGACTGGTCAACCGTCTTCCTGACCCTGACCCCCAGTGCTCACCTCCGGAGTTCAAAGGAGGTGCCTGTGAAGTTTGGGCCATTTTGGTGCATGGGTGAAAGAGCCTATTTGGGACATACCCACAAACACTGACACCGAACACTCCTCTTTTGTTGATATAGATTGCTTTATAATGGTATCTCCAGAAAGCAGCAGCATAACATCCAAGGGAAAAACAACCCTCTAAGCTGCACTCAACTATATTTCTCTATTCTATATACATCATCAGTATCTCCTTGCAACCACTACTTTTTTCTTTCACTATTTCTTTCTTAAGAAATACTGTATAATAGAGATCACTATGGCAATGCATAATTCCCCAGCGCTTAGATGTTCACAGGTGGAATCCTCTGAGCTTCAGAAATGATTCTTGGCCCCAGCAGGTGGAGCCTGGACATAAACTGATACAGTTGTTCTTAGAACTTGGAATGGCTGATTCTAAGCCTGCATTTTTCTTAGAAATTCCATCTTTTGTTCCTATAAGCACTGCCAGTGGATGCTGATTTTTCAGCATGTGGCTGGTAATTTAACCCAGCTCAAGGATCTCTGTTCCAGGGACAAAGGACAGGATGTATGATTCCAGAAGGAAAGAGATTGCTTTGTGTGGGAAGCAGTGGGCTCATCTGCCAGTACCTGTTACACCAAGGACCTTGACATTTTCCAGATGTCCCTGCAGGAAAACGGCACCTGATTCCACTTAAAGCTTGCAGCATCTCTCCTTCCTCCCACACCTCACCCCAGAAAATATGGAACACTCTTGAGAAAAATGTTTTTGTATTGGGAACATTTTTCTTTGGATTTTCTATCAAAAGCTGGAGCTGGCTCTGACTGTGCTAAAACACAAGCATATACAAGCAGGAGGCCCCAAGAGGCTTACAAAAGTTAACGTTTCCTCAGAAATTGCATGACCTAAACTGAATGGGGCTAATGTAACAAGGAGTGACTGAGACCTGAGAGACAACAGATTTTCCCCAGGAGAGAAGACCCAGTCTTTGGCCCCATAAAAAACAAACCACCAGCCGTCTGGGCCTATTTAGCATCCATGACCTTTCACCATAGAGATTCCCCTCCCCCATGACTGCCTGCTGTGTGCAAATTTACTTTTCAGCACAGAAAGACTTTTATGGCTGCTTCTGATATCAGTTTAGCTCCATCAATATCTATAAATTCATCAAAGAATGACTATATGTACATGTTTCTCTCTGCAGGAATTGTTGGGGTGGGGGTGGGGGTGGGAGG
>JANHFR010004911.1:806672-818369 GCA_032468015.1 Mimophis mahfalensis | reverse complement strand
ATAATAGACAAATAATGCATTGTCTTGGGTGGGTGGGGGGGAAGCAGATCTGCTAGAATGGTTTTATTAACTGTACCTCTGTATGTGTGTGTCTGTGTGAAGAAATGCAAATTTGTTGTTTTGGTTCATTCAAAATCCACACATGCTAATATTCAAAGTTATCTAAAGTACAGAGGCAATACTGTATAGGGTATTTTGTCCATTGCCCTTGTTGGAAGACTGTAAAAACAATTGAAGAAATAATCTTTCACTCTTAGAGTTGAGGTTTTTTCCTGTCATAAATTACTGAAAAGATGCTGCATTGTGCACAATAACAGTATATAATATCTGACTATGCTGGGTTTCAAGACCTAAAAGTTCCCATAATTTAATTCTGAAATATGCCTTTTTGGGAAAAGACCTTGAGTACCTTTTAATTAGAGGCTTCTGTGGTGACTGCTAACTCTATTTCTCAGTGAAGTAGCAGAAGAATTAATTCATGAACATATCTTACTTGGATGGCAAGTTAATACCTTTCAAAATAAGAGAATGTACCAGGGGAATCTTCTCCCAAACTAGTGGCCTCCAAACATTTTGGAACATAATTCCAGTCATCACAAATCACTGACCACTATGGTGAACTGTGAGGTATCAGTTAGACAAGACAGCTCTGATATATGGAACTCAGGCACAACTTAGATTGAAGAAATCTATTCTGCTATTCTTGGTTAAAAGCTAATTGATTATCCTCTCAATTGCTAGGTGGCTAAACTCACTTGGGATGCTAGCGAGCCAGGGCATCGATGTCGTAATGAGACACTCATTCTTTGATCATGGGCACAACCACCTTGTGGACCAGAACTTCAACCCATTGCCGGTAGGTGGATGATACAATATTCTGTATCTTCTGAACTTGCACTAACAACCCTCTGTTCTTACTGGTCCTCTGTCCTACATATTATATACATCTCTAGATGTGTACTGTAACAAACACATGGCCTTTCTCATATTTTACATTCTTGTATATATACAACCAAACGCTGTGTCTCCATAATTGCTTATTTTGTAGGAGTTACTTCAAGGCAGCATTCTTCATCTACTAATAGAGGTACATAGTATGGTAGCAACCTTATTCACATGCTGTATCTTCATCAACTTCTTTCTGTCATTTCCAGCCAGAGTTCTCACTTCTTTTCACTCTTACTAGGTACATACCTCAACAGTAATTCCATTCATTTCTCACCTCACTTTTCTGCTTGTTTCTTTCTTGTTTGCTCTATATTATCTCTGCTGAATCAGTCTGAGTTTCTCTCTTCTTTTCATGTTGCCAGTCAGTAAATCAGAGGATTTGTGCATGACTTTTGTACCCTTGACCTGTTCCTCAAATTCTTAGCTTTCATAGACAAACAGGCACCCATATCCAGACATACTGCATAAGTGTGTGTGTGTCTATATATAAAGATTTTGCACACACAGCTGAAAATCTACTGCTCTTTGGGCCTGTTTGAACTCGGCTTGAAAATACATTTTTCCAGATTTGTTTCTTTCAATGCTAATAGGAGACATTAGTTAATGTCAAGTACAACATGTTGAAAGCAGATGGGGCAGGGTTACCTCTGGAGCTATATAACTTTGTCCACCATGAGAGCCTCAATGGGACTCTTGTGGGTTGCACAAGACCAAGAGAATCAGGGCAGGTCTTATGGGAGGGGCATTTAAGCCATAGCAGGGAAGAAGGAGCGGCAGAAGGGGAGTTATAGGTCCTGAAAACATACAATAAAAACAACCAAACCCAAGGCAGCCAGGTCCTTAGGGAAAGAGCCAAGTGGCAGGAAAATGGAGCTGAACAAAGTTTAAATTTATAGGAATGAAGGTGAAAGAAGTTCACAATTTCACACAGCAGGGTGATTCCTTGCAGTTTAACGCAAACCCTCTTATTTGCAGTTCTTCAAACGGACAGAAGTATTCACTGTTGAAAGTGTTCAGGGTTCTAATAAGAAAAACATATGTTAATCTTTTAAAATAGCGGGTTTTCTTTTCTTCCATTTCAGTCTAGTAAATTTTACACTTTGTAAGTGAAACTTGGCAGTATAAAAAAGCTCTGAATCTCCATGACAGAAATGTACAGGCCTAGTAACATTTGAGACCGGCTGCCCACAGCATCCTGGATTGTAGCATGCAGATTTGGGGGGCAGAAGAGAAGCCACAAAAGCAGAGTTATCCTGTAATAAAGAGGAAATTTTCTGCAATTAGATTCTAGAAGAGTATCAGATGCTGAAGTTTTTTCCTAGCTAAAATTTTGTTGATTCAGGATTCTTATGCCTTACATCTCTGGAAAAATAAGATGTCTGCTTAGGTAAATTACATATACAGTACCAATAAAATAAAAGGATTTGCATGGTCTATAGTTCTAATAACACAGAAAGGTTTAAAAAATGATACTTCCTGAACACTTCTTTTTTCATAAAGTTAAGGTGTAATTTTTAAAAACACTGCTTTATAAATAGACTGGTAAGAAGGGGAAAGGGGAGAGGGAGTAGGGGTGGATGAAAATGTGGTACAGATAATTACCAGGCTACTGAGAGACAGAGGCAGAAGACAGAGGCAGAGACACAAGACTTGTGTTACAAGTCCAAGTTAAAACAGATTTGCTGTTACCTGAGTATGAGCACGTAAATACTTTTCTCCAAAGCATTTATATCAAAAAGGCAGTTTGGGGGCCTCAAGAAAAATAAAATCAAAATCCTATGCAGAGCTTGCTCTAGCATTTCAACATCCTAAATTAAGCATACAGTGCTTTAAAAAGGACATATTATGCGTGCATCTTCTTTTGAGTAAAACTCATTCAGTGCTAATATCTTTCTTCGTATCCAGAAACGGTGAATTTTTGGATGGAGAGGTAGAGTCTGTTGAACAGGCAGAAATGGCATCGGTCAGCCTCAGCAGACTCGGAAGCTGGGCTGGGTTGCCAGTGCATGTTCTTTTCCCGTGGGAGCTATCAGGGAGATGAAAGTGTCTGTTTGGGGCTGTACAAGACTGCTGGGATGTGAAATTGAATCCTCCCACTAACTCATTGACAAAGACTTGCTATCTTTCCTTTGTACAAACCTTCCAATGCTGAGAGAAGCCATGACATCAATCACTGCCTTGGCCTGGCTACCCATCAGCTGGCGACAAGCTTTGGCTGGGTGCCTTACAAGAGCTCAATTGCTCTCCTTTACTGATGGCTGGTCTAGCCCTAACTCCAGAGATTCTCTGCTGAAGGAAGGACAATTGGGCTCTTGTGGCACCCATGAAAACAGTTCTGAGGTCTAGGCTAATTCAGTTTGCCAAAGTGAATGTCTTTCATCTTCTGGAATATCATCCATATATTTATTTATTTGTTTGTTTGTTAATTGAATTTATATGCCGCCCTTCTCCCACAGGACTTGGAGTGGCTTACAACATAATAAAAACATGAAATACAAATATTAAAAATACATTAAACAATTTAAATTTGATTAAATTTAAAATCTAACAAACAATTTAAAACCCTTTAAAATCCATGTCCCTCAGGCAAGGCCAGATTGCTCAAAGAGCCAAGTTTTCAGGGCTCAGCGAAAGGTCCTCAGGTCCAGGATGGTCCAGAACTCCGGGGGGAGCTCGTTCCACAAGGTGGGTCCCCCCACAGAGAAGGCCCTCCCCCTGGGGGCCGCCAGCCAACATTGTTTGGCCGATGGCACTCTGAGGGGACCAACTCTGTGAGAGTGGACTGGTCAGTGGGAGGCTACCAGTGGCAGAAAGTGGGATGTGTGTGTGTGTGTGTGTGTGTGTGTGTGTGTGTGTGTGATTATGCTTTGTTCGGGTATTTTCCCACATCTTCATAGTTGTGCTTTTAAAGTTGTAGCAACGTTTCGGTAAAATCTCATTTACCATCTTCTAGCTCATATGTGGAAGGCAGTGGCCGTTTAAGATATATATATATATATATATCTTAAAGATTTATCCAAAATCCTAGGTAACTAAGATTATGAACATTAAAACATGTAAGAAAACTTCCATGTGATAATAGTATATTTTATGAGATGCTTACAGTTTTTTCAGACTCAGTAGCTACCGTAGAGGATATTCTAAATGAGAGACTTCATGAAAAATATCTGAGAAATATTTTCTTATTCTCAGATTTTCATAGTCTATGTAAGACTATGACAGTTGTAAGTTGTACTGTAAAATATTGTGGTATAGGAGCACCAAATTGTGTTTATACCTTAGCTAAGAATTAATACTCTGTCTGCTTTGCACATGAATCCTAAGGGTATATTGTTCTCATACTTGTGGTAAATGGCACCCTTATTGTTGTGCTGCATCTCATTTGACAAATGCATGTAAATTCGTCACTGGACGGAACAGAACATGAAGTGATGAGAGCAGAACCACAAGTGGCATTTTATGTTCTGGGTTTTACAACAATAACTCTCAGAGAACTGGGAGTGGAAGGTCTGTTATACTACAATTATTTGTCAGGTTACAAGCAGCATTTCTTCACCATGTGGTTAGGGCACAGTTTTAGAGCTCAGATCTGGTTGCAAAGGTCTACAGGGCCCCTGGGAATGTATCCTGTAAGTCTCTGCTAGGAGACAGCCGTGTCTACTTAGTAGGATTGTATAAAAGGTCATCTAATTTATGTTTTTTCCAATACCTCCTTTTCTAAACACACCTATATAAGAAACCCCTGAAGTCATGTCACGAACTTTCCATGCAAAAGGATATTTAAATTCTATAGTAGTAGGTTCAGTATTGGATGCAGCTCAAACATTTTTGATGGTTATTGTGAGAGGAAGAATTTGTGCAAGTACAGTTTCTCAATACAAGAAAAACACATATTCCACCTTCTCCCATATTGTAGCTATTAAAAGTAGAAAAAAAATCTGTCTCACAGTTTCTGAACATAGAGAAGCATAATTCTTTATGCGTATTATGCGTAGTGTTACTCTTGGACTGCAGCAAACTAGAATATGCTTTATAATCCTTTATACCGCCTCTCCATAAACTCTGTCCTAGGAATAATCAATCTGGCTTTTTTGACAGGACTACTGGCTCTCACTGCTATATAAGCGACTTGTCGGACCCAGAGTACTTGCTGTTCATGTTGCTGGACTGCAGAGAAAACCTCGCCCTGGCAGGGTGATTCGTGATAAGTTGCGGATCTATGCTCACTGCACCAGTTACTACAAGTGAGTTATCTCGGAGCAGGTGCAGCTACTGAAGCAAAAAATGGAGATTGGCGCTCTGACAACCAGCAGACCCAAATGGGGTTAATCAGCGTGAGCTACACCCACAAAAATGTCATCTAATTCATATGAATCTCTGTGTTCCAGGCTTCCAGAGCTATGTGTCATTAAACCTGCTAAAGAATGAGATTCATTATTTAGAAGTAGTGCACTAGAGGGAAGAATCCTATATAAATACATGCATAATATTCTGCCTGCTCTTCCCCCCGTCCTCTGTGTACAACTTGGCAATGTAGCTTTCTCAGATTGTGGAGAGGGGAGGAATAACATTGGTGTTGATAGGGAAGCTCACCTATCTCTGGAACTGTGGTGGGAGCCTTTGTGGATGACATCAAGGGAGTCCAGTTCCCCAAAGGCCCCATGGTTTGGTTTCAGTTCCTTCTCCTCTCCCCCCCCCCCCACTTCCCATTTGGGGCACCTAGCCTAGCTAGAGTTTCTATGATAAGCCTTCAAAGCATCCCAGGAGTGTAGGACCTGGGATTTTCCTAAAGACACAGCTCCCTATTGTTGCTACTTCAAATCACCCAGATGCTTTCAGCAAGGCTCCCCCTCCCCCTCCTAGAGGGAACTTTGGCCAACGGCTGACAGGTAACTGGCAACAGAAACAGGGAGATATGGGAAAGGAAGAGGAGGCCCAGGCCAGCCGGCCCCTGGCTCCTTTCCATGCCCAGGGCAAACACTGTAAATGGGGGCCACCTGTGCACAAGCAGAAGCTAATCCTCTCCTCTTCGGGATATTCTTGCCTAAGCTTACTTCAAAAGCAGGAGTACTGAAAACCTTATAAATGCTGCCTAAGGAATAAAGCTTCAGATGCCTTGCATTATCCCATCTGTATAAACATCCTATAATAAAATAGTGCTGTTAACCACACCATCACCACCATCACCCTTCAGGCAAGAGATGTAGACCAAAAGATTACCAAAAGCTACTAAAACAATTCATCTGGTTAGTTGAGATTTCAGCCAGGGACTCCCAACATGTGTTGAACGATTCTATTAGCTTTCAAATATCCCCCAGCCCACCAAGGGCTTTTCTTTAGCATACAGTATAGTTTTCTTCTGATCTATAAAATATTGCTTTTTAGGCAGGTAGCTCTTCTACATGTAGTGCGCCCAATGGCAAATTACAGCTAAATAGGAGGGTTTTACTTAAACTTGTAAGGCCCTAGTCATCATCCTATTGCTGTCTGCAACAAACATTAAAAACCTGAAGCCCTCTCTAATCATCCATTCATCACAGATGGAATAACTGCACCTGTCCCACATGCCAGTTTCCTACTCAATTTAATAGCCACTTGTAATTAAATAATGGTTGACTTGGAAGACTATTCATTTAACTAGACAGGGAGGTGTTACATTTACTGCACTAATGGGTTTTAACTTTTTCCAAGATAAAATATTGATGCTTCTACATATATACAGCCAAACAAATCGTGCTATTCAATTTTATGAAATTCCCTGATACCAGGCTAGATCTTGAAGCAAAATTGTTACCTTGTCTTACTGGAAATATAGGACCTTAGCTGCTCTGAAAACACTTAGCTATTCTGCTAAGTGCTGCCATAGTGGCTTCATTAAGACCAGGGAATTATTGCAGAAAATATTGGAGTATTCTTTAGCCAAATCTTTCTTTGCAAAGTGACAAATTGGAGAATAGATATGACAGAAGAACGTCCTGGATTGAACTGCCGGAAATGCTTCTTGCTGTTAGGCAGTTAAGCTAAATAAGTCTCAAAATGGGATTCCTATCACTAGAATTTCATGTTGGGATTGGAAAATAATAGTGAAAACCTTTAAATCTATGGTAAAGCTAACACATTATTACTACTAGAATTCAAATGGTTCATCTTTAAGCTCTTATCTCTCTCATAGCCATAATTATGTCCGTGGTTCTATCACAATTTACATTATCAACTTGCATCGGTCACGAAAGAAGATCAAGTTGGTGGGGACCCTTCGGGACAAGCTTGTCCATCAGTATGTGCTGGAACCCTATGGTCAGGAAGGACTTCGGTCAAGGTGAGTGCTATTATCCAGCTCAAGCACTATCATGAGAACCCATTAAAGCAGTGGTTCTCAACCTGTGGGTCGGGACCCCTTTGGGGGTCAAACGACCCTTTCCCAGGGGTCACCTAAGACGATCGGAAAACACATAGTTCAATACAAATACAGGTGTATGTGAAAATAATTTTATGGTTGGGGGTCACCACAACATGAGGAACTGTATTAAAGGGTCACGGCACTAGGAAGGTTGAGAACCACTGCATTAAAGGAACATTTTAGTGACCAAGCATTGATACTAAGCACTGTACTCTATTTATTCACCTGTATATATGGAGTGCTACCACCTGCCATTTAATTTCCACCTTTTTGCTGCCCAAAAGCTTATGTAATAAATCGTGTGAATAATGTTCACTTTTAAGAAACCATGTATTTTTGTGTTGTAAACCGAAAAGGCTACCTTTTTGGAACTTGTCATTGTGTCTGATTCCATCCAGTTTTAAAATACTGATGGAATCCAGCAATGTTGTTTTCCCAAAAATTCTACCCACACTTGACCAGAGGTTTCCGTGCCCCATAAAGAAAACTATTCCAATTCTTATTTTATTCTTCACTTATTTATGGTGCTCCGCCGCACAAAATCAGATAAAAAAGAAGGACAGTATTGTGCCAAACCTAAGAAGGCTTATATGGTCTAACGTTCCATTTTCCTAATGGCCAATGAAATGCCTGTGGGAAACCCACAAATGGAATGCAAGCACAGTAGGCCTCTCTCTCAGTGAGTGTTCTCAGCACGTACTGTCTTGGTTTTGGAAATAGATTCCCCCGTCATGAGTCATAACTAGGTGTCAGTTAATGGTACCTTATGAATTTGTCCGGTCTGCTGTTAAAGTCTTCCAGACTATTGATCATCACTGCACGTTGTCATCATGCATGCCCTAGATCAGAGTTCCCCAAACCTTCTGTCTTTTCAGACCAGTGGGGCAGGAGAGGGGATGTGGTTCTGTGCAAGTGTGAGCTTGCCCGCCAATTCCGTGGCCCGATTCCAAACAGCAAAAAAGATGGGGTTTGGGGATCGCTGCCCTCTAATCCTACATTCGCTGAAGTTTTTTTATTTGTCCTGAATTCTACACTCTCAGCCCTTCTCACCATCCATGTGATTCTAGTATTGGTATAATTTATCTGACAATGGAGACACTGTCCTAGCCTTGCCCTTTCGTAGGATCTTTAGGTTCCAAAGCAGAAATATAAAGATAATGGTGGTGGCCAGCTATCTTGAAGTCTCCTGTATTTCTTTTCTCATTGCCATGAAGAACATCTATGTTATCTCTAAGTTCTACCTTTCCCCCCCATTATCTGGGAAGGGGCAGCTTTCTACTCTACATTTTGACTGAAAAAAATGCATCTGGTCTGTGTAGGTCTGTGCAGCTTAATGGACAGCTCCTCACTATGTTGGATGATGGAACCCTGCCAAATCCGAAGCCTCGTCCCCTTCGTCCTGGACGAACCCTTGTTATTCCACCGCTCACTATGAGCTTCTATGTGGTGAAGAATGTTAATGCCCTGGCATGCCGGTATCGGTAGCTCTACCAAACCCCACTGCCAAGGACAGACCTTGAAACCCTCTTGGGGCACTTCTTGGCAGGGATGTGCAGAAATCACCAGGAAAAGAGTACAGAAGTGCCTCCAGGAAAATACTGACTACCCACAGCTGTTTCTTATGCTCTTATGGTCCTAGTATCCCCACCTGCTATGGCGATTTCCAAATAAGCAGTATTTTAAACCCTTTGCAATTTTCCTATAGACTGTCATAGAGTGGGGACTTTGTGCCACCTTGTGGGCAATGAAGAAGCTGTAATATGAAGAATTGTTCCTGGTTTTCTGCGCTCAGCAAGTGGAAAGTCAAGATGCATCCATCACGCCAGAGGCTGCCCAAAAAAGTATCAGCAGGAAGAGGCTTCGAATCTGGTATTTCAGCTTTATCCCTGTGGATGGTGTGCCCCCTACTGGCAAGTGGCAACAGAACAAGCAATGTAGCCAGGAAAATGCATCTAGAAGAGCCAGAATTGTATCTTGAAGGATAAGCACCCAGTTGTGCTGCAGAAGACAACCCAGACATGAAATTCTCGAGTGTCTGTAACTGCTTGAGCCTATGGTATTGTTTGATGGAAAAACAAGAGGATTGGTCTTGGCCACTGTAAATAATGCTGCCTCTTTGGAGCATTTGTTGTAAATGTTAACTATTAAATTATATTTTCTGAAACGCTGAAAAAATACTTGTAAGAACTGAGCATTTGAGGCTTTTTAAGTTTCCTACTTCTTGGGGCACTGATAAATTATATCAGGTGGTGCATGAAAAAATGACAGGCTTATAAATATTTAAAAACAGCTATTACATTGCAGTATTCTGAAGCCCCCACATCTTAATAAGTCTAGGCTGCAAAACTCTGTATGGCAGCAAAGAGCTATAATCTTCTGTGTCTCTTTGCTTTCATTTAGTGATCATTTAGCAGACCAGATCCAGTAGCTCTATCCCTATCCCTACACTTTCTAAAAGTCATGTTTATCTTTAAGTTAGATGTCACAACTAATTATGAGCAACCAGACATCTGTTATGTATAACCCTGCACACTTTTCCACTCTGAGGATCCACCCTATTGTTTACACTCCCATGCACAATTGACTAGCCTTTTAGATACTGTCCACCCTTTGTTATTTATCTCCATTCATTTCACCTAAGTCAAATGTTACCAAAAGAAGCAAAGATCTATGCAGCATTCTCCAAGGTTAAATTAAGTTAGCCTGGGGGCCGGGAGATATTTCAGATATAAAATCTTGGGATTCCTTGGTTGACATTAAATGTAAATGATAAGGAGATTTAAAATAAAAATAAAAATGACACTTCCACTATGTTAATATATACTTTCTGTCAAAAGAAAAAGAAGAGAGAGGAACTAGAAGAGATGCAAAAGAACTTTTCACAAGTGCCATCTAATAATAGTCGCTGACTCTTTATTGTTTTGTAATCAGTGTTTACACTACAGGCCTCACAAAATAACTTGCCTAATTATTTAATGGCCTCTCAAGTTCAAAAATAGTTTTGATATAGATTTAAAGGACCTTTAATTTTATTACAGAATGAAAATTTCTAAACTGATTTTCTTGACCCTTTTAGCTCATAATTATTTTTGTCATGTGCTATGGTTGATTTAATTTTCCCCAGGACAGCAACCAATTACGGAAAAAAGGTGTGCCAATGTTATCTTTAGGCATGCAAGACCAGGAATAAAACAAACTAAGTCTAAATCATATTATTTATGTAATGCTTTAGAGTTTTCAATTTTAGGTATGCTGTTGTTGTTGTTGTTGTTGTTGTTGTTGTTGTTGTTGTTATTATTATTATTATTATTATTATTATTATTATTATTATTATTATTTACAATAATTGTGGGAGATAGATCAGCATTTTTAGTTCTATACTAGCTGATAACCTGGCGTTGCCCAGGTATTTATTCATCCCAATTCCATATTAGACAGGAATGGTGATGTGAAGTGGCAATGTTAGTGCAGAATGGGCTGTCCTCCCTCCTTCCATTAATGACTCCCCAATTCCTGAAGAGGTGATAGCAAGAGCAACTTCTCCCTGAGCCCTGATTTCGGTGACAATTACAGTCGAACCTCAGCTTGTGAATGCAATCTGTTCCGGGATTGCATTCGCAACCCAGATTGGTCATGCCCCAAACTGACGCGTCTGTGCATGCGCAGACGGCAAAAATGGCATGGAAAGGAAGCTTTCCGTGCCGTTTTTGGGTCCGAAGCCGAGTATTGGTTCGGAAGCTGAACCAAAACTCGGTTGGATTTCCGAGGCGTTCGCAACCTGAGGTTCCACTGTAGTTAAAATGTTCTCCTTGTGCCCCCAGAAGCATCAAGAAACGTCATCTCATATATGATCTGCATGATGTACGTCCTGTCGGCCTTGTAGTGGTGCAGGCAGGCCCCATTACAAGTGCCCCCCTGGGGAATACGGTGAAGCTGTTACTATAGCAACTCCACTGGACTGTATCTTCACAGAACACACACCCCAAGGGTGTTATGGGTTTCTTACCCCCACAATATTTGTTTTCAGAGAGTAAGTCACCTGTGTACCAAGTTTGGTTGAAATTGCTCGAGGTATCCCAGAGTATGCTGCATCACACACACACACACCCATTTATATATATATATATAGACAGATTGCAAATGAAGGATGGGTATACTGTTAAGAAGCAGTAACCTGCCTTGAAAAAAACTGAATAAATACATAGCAAAGGCAAGGACAAAGAATTAGCTTATAAATGCTGTAATAATGATTTACTGCAGGGGTAGGCAAACTTGGCTCTTTTATGACTTTGGACTTCAACTCCCAGAATTCCTCTTCCAGTCATGTTAGCTCAGGAATGCTGGGAGTT
>JANHFR010004911.1:783376-794693 GCA_032468015.1 Mimophis mahfalensis | reverse complement strand
CACTCGGGATTCGAACCACTGAATTGCCGACCTTTCTGATCGACAAGCTCAGCGTCTTAGCCACTGAGCCACTGCATGACCACAATTAGGGGAGTATTTCAGTCAAAAAAGGAGAGGCAACCAGATTTTTTTTTAGTTTAGTTGAGGAATCTCTCAATCTTCTCAGTTCTTCTGAGTCTTTCAGTTGCAGGCAGATTTGTATAAGAGGATATCATAGCCTCATGTCTGTGACCTCAAGATAATTTGGACTTTTTAATTGATAATTTAGGTGCCATGGAATCTAAAGCGCATATATCCATATATGTGCATGTAAAGTCCCAAGAGAATCATCCTTCAGCTGGATTTGTATTATTCAACTCCTCTTAGATCCAAACTTGAAGAGAGGGGAGGGCTTTCCAAAAGGGATTTCTTGCCTGCAGTGCCAGAGTGGTTAATAATTGTTTGCAGAGCAAGTGAAAGGTCTATGTGGAAGCATGTTAAATAACTTCATTCTCTTAAGATCTAATTTGTGTGGGAGGATGTTGAATACACACTTTCTTAAAGTTGGCTGTCCAGGGATAGGTAACTCTAAGGCCCAGCAGAAGAAGGCTAGTAGAAGGGAACTCCCACTTGAGATCCAAATACATCCAAGGATATATAGTTGAACAGCAAACTTCACATTTAAAGGTACCAAAAGTTCTCATGTAATGACAGTAATTGGGACTGGCATCTCCATCACTAATGTTTGCTGTTGTTAGGCAAATCCTGCAGATTCACACTGTCCTACGGTCAGATGATTGCCATTTGCAACCTCCTGCTGGCTTCCCCATTGCCAGAAGCCAGTAGTAAAGATCAGAAATGGCAATCCTATGACCATGGGATGCAATCATCATAATGTGAGCTGGTTGGTAAATGCCGGCATCACGGTCATATGACCATAGGACAATACAATGGCTGCATGTATGAGAAACAGTCCTCTCAATGACATCATAACTTTGCTAAATGAGCGATCACTGAACTATGTATTCTTTTCCTTATCTTTTAGTTTCCGTTTTGAAACTAAACTTGGTTTTTATAAAGATAATTTATAAATATCATTTTTTGTCAACCACAAGCCAAATGCACCCTGGAAACAGCATATTGTAGACTGGACACTTCTTGATAAGTCTCAGACAATGTTCTCTAAAGTGGCTCAGTGAACCATCATCAGTGAACTGCCTTTGAGTTCAAACATGGTTTATTTAAAAATAAAATAAAAATGTGCTTAGAGTTTTGGAGCAGTTAAAAGGGGTTTTAAGTAACGTTAGTTTCATGGCAAATGTTACCAGTAGTATGTTGTTGTCTTTGTTTTCTTGTCGTTGTAGCTGATGCAGTTCTGTAGGTGTGTCTTGCTTGTTTTTCAGTTTGGTGAGTGCCTGTACATTGCCATGAATGGAGATGGCCGTGAGAGTGAGGATGACTTGCGCCGCCAGCTCTATGTGCTCAGAAGATTAACCGAGGCTCACTTTGGGCTGGTCACACTGGACAGCCACCTCTTCCATCGGGAGTGAGTGACTGGGTGAAGATGGGATTTTTGTTTTGCTGGATTTTTCATTGGCCTTTTCTTGGATGGAACGTCAACCATGCTTTTTATATGTTGTTCTTCAGCTCTACTAACATTAAGCCCCCCTTTTGTAATGGTGCTAAGGGAGACGAGGGCAAGATTTTCTTTTTCATTTTCCTCACTTTTGGAATTTAGACTTGCATCAATGTAGCATATTAGTAATCCTGGCCATGCTGCTGTAATATAATGTTTATCAACTTTGGCAACTTTAAGATGTTTGGACTTCAGCTCTGAAAATTCCCCAGCCAGGAGGCTGGTTAGAGAATTCTAGGAATTGAAGTCCATATGTCTTGAAGTTGCCACAGTCATTACATCGCTGTAATACAACTGTCTGGCCATTGGCAGTTCTGCACATTGTAATTTTCAGGTACTCTATGTTGGGATTACCAGCTTCGTGAAAGTCAGTCTAATATATTCTCTAAAGCATATCACCTATGTATCAGAAGTTGGTCATAAGGTTCTGAGACAGAAAAGTTGGCATTACTTATAATTGATAGGCAAGAACAGCAACATAAAGACATGCATGCTTATAGTACTTATCAAAAACTGTGTTGTGTTGCTTGACATGTTAAGGAAGACTGAATAGTTGGATTAAGGATAATGTCTGTGGAATGCAATAGCATTTCCCACTGTAGATAGAAAGGGGGACCAATGGCAAAGTATGGAGGGGAAGGTGGTGAAAAGGAAAATTAGCCTTCACTGTACTCAGCTGATTGGCTGGGATTTTTTTTTTAGACTTCGCCCAGTAGAAACTGAACAACGAGCTCACATCTGGGGGCTTTTCCAGAGCTTGCTGCAGACTTATAACCAGCTGCGTGAGGAAGACCAGAGTTTTGCTATAGAGGTAAAGTAGAGTGGGGTTGTTGAAATGCTTGTGAGATGCATTATTTTAAGAATGGAGATGGGATGGAGGAATTTATCCTACATTTGTTTAGAGGAATAGAAATGTATGTACTATAGGGGGATTTGAAGGCCCACAAGCTCCAAAGGTAGGAGTGGAGGGGCTTTTGAAATATAAATGTCTCTCTCTTCATCTTTATCAGGCTGTAGAGCGGCTGATCCATCCACAGCTGTGTGAACAATGTATTGAATTCTTGGAACGCCAGGTTGTGCAGTACATCAATAGCAACACTGAACGTGCTGGACATGAAGTAGTGCATGCTTTCCTGCTCATACACACTAAACTACTTGCTTTTTACTCCAGGTAATATCCTAGTTCTCTTCAATCATCTTCTGCCTAATGTAGGTGCCATTTTCCCCAACAAAATATTTAATGCTTCCCATTATCTGGGCCATCCCCTCTGATACTTCCATTGTCTGGGCCTCCAATTTGTTTTCTCTGTCCCCAAAGGGACAGAGTTAGTATATGGCTTCCCTAACAATTACATTCTTTTTCTCGGGGATGCTTTGTTTCCAGCCGGAATGCCAGCTCTCTGCGACCAGCTGACTTGCTCACTCTGCTCCTGATTGTGCAGGATCTATATCCCAGCTCTCTTAAGGACCAGCCTGTTCCTGAAGTGCTTGGCCAGGTAAAGAAATAACTATTCCATATAAAGGGAATAAGTGTCTCTTGGTCTATCACCCTCTTGCACAAGAATCTCTTGGTCTGTCACCCTCTTCTTCCCTTCCTCTGTCTGAGAATCCCTTCAACTGTTTTGGGGTGGAATGTCAAGAAAGTAGAATTAGATAGAAACAGAATTCTGTGATAGGGATCTTGAATTAAGAATTTTTATTCATATAAATATTTATGTGCCAGATACAGAGATATATGCCACTTTTCTTTTGGAGGCTTAAGACAACATGCATAAGCACTCCCTTCTCCAGTTTTTCTCTTAACAATAAAAGGCATTAGGTTGCAAAATAGTGACTGACCAAAAGTCTTTGGTGAGCTGTTTGGCTGAGAATGAACTTAAATCAGCTTCTCTTGAGTTCTAGTATCTTAATTACTAAACAGCATTGGCTCTGTGGGATTTGCACAAATGCCCAAATGTTTGAGTCTTTATTGAATGACAATGTCAGTTAATGATTAGACTGTTGAACTAGAACTCAGAAGATTATTTCAAATCTTCATCAGTTGTCAATGTCATTGATATTCACTCAACCTATAAAATGAAGTTGAAAGATGTAATCAATATATATTATCCTAAGCAATTTAAGAGAATGGGATGAATGTGACAGTTTCTATTTATAGTCTTAGCTCCTGTAACTGCTTATTTTCCCATGTTTTTCTACTATTTTAATTTCCCACAGGGCTACAAAATTAAGTTATGATTAGGCATTGTGAGAAATTAAACACTGGAAAATAGCTTTTTATAGTGGAACTGGATGCTGATGCCAAACCTGTCTGTTCAGCCTATAGAGGGAGAAATAAGTCTTCAGAGACCTCAAAGCAGTGAGAGTATTCCAGTGAACAGTCCCCTTTACCACAGCACTTCTGAAGAACAAGTGAGTACTGGAGGGTCTTTAGTGTGGCCTTTGAGATACTTAATGTGGATTTGGATGCTGGGTGTGGACTGCATTTCAAAAATTTGAATAACTGGAAAACAAGAAAGCTGCTCTGATGTTTGGGACGAGCTATATAAGATCCATTCTTTGCCAGGACTGGTTAATCTCTGTTGCCCGCTATAAGACTTTCTTCAGGGGCATATGGGAGGAACCCATGTTGAGCTCTGGCTGAGTCAGTTCCCTTCCGCCTTCCCTCAGATAGCAGATGATCTCTCTATGCCTGAAGAGTTCTTCACCCCCAAGGCTTCCCCTAGCCAACAGAGCACGGGTGAGTTTGGGATCCATTGTGGAGAACATTGAGATGAGATAAGGAGAATGAAGGGCATTCTGTTATGGCTCTGAGTAAGACTCTTTCAGAAGAAGTGGGTTGCATATTAATTGGCTGTAGTAAATGGCAACTGCTATTCTCTTGCTTTGCTTGCTTGCTTGCTTGCTTGCATGTTTGCTTGCTAGGGACAGAGCTCTACTACAATTGTGGCATTAGAAATATAATATTCTAAAGCTGAGAAAACCTGTGGAAAAGGGGACAGTTATTGGTCCATGGTCAAAATCTCTTGTGCTAGTTGCTGACTTTTTTACTTCTTTTCCATTCTTGGAGGCGAGGGTATCTTGGGTGCTTACAAGGACTATCAATCAGTTATTATGCAGCTATTCCACATTTATTTTTAATGGATTTTTGTGGGAAAAAGTAAATATAAGAGAACCCAGAGGCTCCCAGTGGAAGACGATTGTGACTGAACATGTCAGTAAATTTTTGTATTTGAGGCAGGGGCACGAATATAAGAAGGCTCTGCTTGGAAGCCCCCTTAGACTCTCTTCTTTTTTTGCTATCTGAAGGAAGTGCCTGGACTGAAGGTGTGGATTCACAGAGTGATGGAGAGGTAAATTCTGCTGATTTCTTGGTAAGTACTTGGATTAGGATTGGTAGTGTTATAATCCCTTTTTGTACTTTTATCTTTTGGGGATTTGCTCTTTCCTACACTTTTCTCTAACCTTCACCTATTTTATCACCAAAGCAGAAATGAATTTAAGATTCCCACCTTAAATTCTCACTGTCCTTTCTCTGAGCGTTCACCTGTTGTCCCCTTATGAAGAAAAGAATAAAATGAAATCCCTCAAGCTCTATAAAACTCCACAAAAGATAAAATGTAGCCATAGAGAAATTCATCAGTGGAAGATGGAGAGAGGCTTGGGACTATTCTATAATGAATCAAAGAGTTCCAGACAGAAGAGATAACAAGGGATTTTTTAGTAGTAGCTTTTCCAGACTTGGTATCCCCTAGATGCATTAGGCTACAGTCTCCATAATCTTCAACCAATATAGACAATCTTCCTGGCTAGAGGATTTGGGGAGGTTTCTTCTGTGATACAGTGCACTCTTCCATTTTGCATAATATAGATGAATAGTCTACCTATCCTGATAAGCACCTTCAACCCAATTTTCTTTTTGTCCTGGAAGAATCATTTAAGCTTTGAAAAGTTGCCTTATCCTAATTTTTAAAAAAAACCTCAGCTGTAAGTGTTTTGTTCAAATCTGTGTATATCAATGTGAGGGAGAAGTGTGGGAAAGTTAGCTTCCTAGAAATCAGTTCTGACCGAATATCTGCCTCCTTGTGATCTGCTCTCCACATATTCCCTCTTTGCTTCTTCAAATTGTCAGTAGTTGGAGCTATTGCTTTACATTGCCATCACAAATTCAAAGTAATAGCGGATTATCTTGGCACATCTTTAAATCATAATGAAACAAGATGTCTTGGAACATTAATCTGAATATATACTGCAGTTCATTTTATTATAATTCCATGACACCTGTACATTTTCTTCCTAGCTGGCTGAGGATTTGTTGCACGTTGTAGAAACCCCAGCCTCAGAAGCTACAAATCCACGGAGAATATTTCTGGATGTCAACTTGAAAGAAGGCTACTGCCCCATGATGCCACACACAATGCACTGCCTTTCACTCTGGCCAGGCATCTTGTTGGTACTCCTCACAAAGGTGAACAGAGTCTGCAGACTTTCATTTGATACCACCCAGACTTTTGGTTTCTGAATGTCCACTCTCTAAATGCCCATCCTCTTTGCCTTCTAGAGCCCCAGTTCCCAAGTGGCCCTTTCGCTCTACCAATTGCTGGATGGAATCCTGATGATAGAGAAGAAATTGAAGGAGGGGCAGGAGACCCGGCAACCTCTTCGTTCTCAGCCATTATTTTTGGAACTCCGACATAGAATGGACAAGTTTGTCAAGAAGTTGGGTGGACAAGAGTCACAGGTAGAAATTAAATTCACAGAAATTTCATTACACAGAAAATGAGTAGTGTTAGTGGATGTTTTTGCTCAATATGAGGAGTGCTGGGATAATTACTGATAAAATTTAATCCTTCAGGATGGGATAAAATTGAGTAGAGATTGGCTGAGATCCCACTTTGCTTTGGGAGTGATAATGAGGCCTCCTAGATAAGAAAGGAGCTGAACTTGTGCCATGGGTTCTGAATGCAACTTGTTTCTCTATGTACCTCAGTTGCAGAATACTTGGCAGGAGTTAAAGAACAAAATTTCCTCTCGAAGTGAGCCTGGGACTTCCTTGGAGTGAGTATTAGTCAAAATTATCACACCTGCTGACTGATAGGCACAAGTAAATTCGTCAATTCAAGCAGAATACATCTAGCAGGTAGTTTAAATTTTGCACCTATGAGTATTAAGAATTAAAAGAATTAATAAAGAAGAAACAAAGACATTCAAAATTATATATAGCTTATAGCAAGAACTAAAATGTAAAAGATAGAATAAACAGAAGTAGGCAACTTGTTGCTTTCAGAGCTCCAACTGATTAAGATTGCTAAAAACTAGAAGACACGAGACCATTTCCTGAGGTGGGAAGCAGATGAAAACTAGTTTAAAGCTTAAAATTGGAATGCTATAATTTAAACAAAACAAGAGTGTTTTGTCCAGTGTCCACCACCCCCCGTAAAGTTGAAGAGTGCAGTACTTCTGCTAATACTTTCGTACAGCAAAGAAAATATACAGAAAACATGCTCAAATATTAGGAAAAGGAAAGGAAAAGAATTCTATATGGATAATTAGTTTTCCTGGGTTGCTGATATGGTCCTTATTAAAAGTAATTGTAGAAAAAATGCAAGCCTAAATCATGCGTGACATTTAGAGTGAGAGCTGTTCTAAAAACATCATTGATACTTATTTTGTTTCAGGCTTTTGCAGGCATTTTGCAACGTCCGGCGGCAGCTCTGTGCTGTATATCGGCTTCTCTTCCTTGGATCTCCAGGGGCCCAAGGCCTGCCTCAGAACCTGCTGGAGCAGGTGCAGCAATTCACACAGTGAGTGAGAAGGAGCAGAAAGATGAAATTGCAGCTGAGAGTCTGGTGGGTTGCAGGATTTGTAGGTGCCAAGCACTGTTGTTCAGGACTTGTCTGCATAACAACATTAGTACTTTTTTATTTATTTTTCTCCACCTTGCCAGGGACAAGCTCCAAGACTGGAAAGACTTCTTACTGGTGAAGAGCAAGCGTAATGTCACCATGGTGTCATATCCTTTCATGTTTACCATTTTCTCCCCATGTTTCCATTTCGGTGGGGAATACTGGAAGACCTATAGGAAAATAGAGAGGCTCTAGAGAAGGGAGAGGGAAGCACTGGGCAAAATACTGTTTTGAAACAAGTATATGGGTGCAGCCTTGGCAGAGAAGGAATTTCTTGGGAAAACAGCCTTGAAATCAAGATCTTCTTTTCCATCTTCACATGCATAAAACCTATTTAGTGTTTCCCTTGCTATAGGCATGTGGCAGAACAGGAATAGAAGAGCACAGTTCCTAAGTTTCTCAGGTTTTCAAACAGAGCCATAAAAAAACATGGTGTTGAAGGATAATAGAAATACAGCAAGAAAGTACCCGTACTCCTAGACAAACATTAAACTCAAAAGAAATTAAATGATAGCTCTGTTATTCATTCAATTCTGTGTTTTAAAAAATAGGGATTGGGTTCTTGACTCCAAAAATTCTATGAAGTGTCTACATCTTGTTGTAGAGAGTCAAGATTTAAGTCTACTGTTTGAGCTGGTCATGGCCAAAATGGAAATATGCCTATCTTTAACCAAGTTCTTAACTTGCTTTCATCCACGTATTTGGAGAATTTCCCAGGGCTTGTGCATTTCATCTATGTGGATCGTACAGTAGGACAAATGGTGGCTCCATCACTTGGCATATCAGAGGAATCTACTTCAGAATTAGGCAAAGGACCTCTGCTTGAGTTTATAAAAAAGAAGGTAATGATAGGTGATTGACAAGTATCTGTATTGACATAATTTCAGTGGGAGATTTTGAAGTTGAGGTTTGGGCTGACTCTTAAGGAAACTTTTACCTTCCTTTTTCTGCCTTCGGTCCACAGGTGTGGTCACTGGTGGCTTTGGCTCGAAGCAACTTGCAGAAGGGCTACACTACACTGATGGTCCGGGATGGAGACTACTATTGTACCTACTTCCTCTGGTTTGAGAATGAGCTGGTAATTGTGGAGGAACCTGGAGTTCAGAGGAAAAGGGAGGGGCAGGATGCTATTTTACAACTTGGTATATAAGAGAGGTTGATCCAGGAGCTGAAGACCCTTTCTACAGAGTGTGGTGCAAATGATATACAGAGGTTTGCTTTGGAATACCCAAATTAAATTCACAACTGGCTGCTACTAGTTTCTTTTTTTAATTGGTATAATTTATGGACAGGGAGAGTCTCTTTTTCTCCTGCTGTTGCTTAAACAACTTGGAATCAGAAACCCTTCCTGATTTATTGCAGGTCTTTCAGATACCTACCAGTAAAGCCAGATTTACTCATCTTTGATGAGGTATTGGCTTTTCCCAGCTTTGGGGATGAACAACTAATGTGGCAATTAAGTACCAACAACAAGAAGATAGTCCAGATGGATGACTTTAGTCCAGCCTTTCTGAAGAGCACTAAGATGAGGATGCCTTCCTTACCCATGAACTAAGAATACATAAATCTGCTTCAGTTCAAAACAACTTTTTCCTGACAATTTCTTTCTGTTTCTCTGAAGGGATATAAGCTGGAGGTTATGGAAGTGCCAGTCCTTTCTGATGATTCAGTTCCCATTGGGACACTGGCAGGTGATTATTACAGGTAAGTGAGGTTTCTGACTCCTTAGATACTGATGGTGGCAGAAGGGATTTGAGTCAAGCTCTGTGATCAGATGAAAAGGACAGTGTTTACAGCTTAATTAACTCCCTCTTCCTCCTAGCAGTGGTATAATTCACAACTTTGAAGTGCGCAGCCTCAACATTAGGTCTAAACCTATACTGTAGTTATCTTTGTGTGATACGAAGTTGAAAGGTGTTGCAACCATCAATATTCTTGCAACTTTATCTTTTACTTTGCATAACACTGGGAGAGATCTTTAAATTGCCTAAAATTGTATGGCTATATTTTAAATTTTTGTAAGCCTGTTGATAGTGGAAGTGTAGGGCTTTTGTCTTGCTGAAAGGGCCCTTGAGGCTTTGTAGAACTTTCTCGATTTACCCTTTCACCACCACCCACATTTACCCATTTTTTTGACTCTCTCATACAGGAAACTGCTCCGTTATTTTGGCAGGAAACATGCCAATGAAGTGGTGAAATGCTATGAGCTGCTGACCATCCATCTGGGCATCATGCCAAATGAACTTATGATCCAGCAGGCACGCAGCTTGGCCCAACAACTCTGGGAACCAACACGTATCCCCTTGCTTTAGAGGGCTTGCTCAGTGCAATTTGGCCATGTTCTTCTTTCTGGACTTTGTTGCATCTCAGGTCTCTGCTGATTCTCCTTCAATGGGACAGGTCTAACTTGCTTTCCATTGGATTTTCAGATCAACGTGTTCATTTGTTTTCCTTCACAACATCGAAGAGCTCTGTCCCAAAACCTGTGCTGTGATTCGTGTCAGAGCACAGCTGCTGACACAGCACTGGCCCTTGTGTTGGAGAACTTGGCAGTACAGGATTTAATTTCTTGTAACTGCACATCAGAACCTTGACTTGGAATCCCATTTGGCACAGCTTGTAAACATACATGTTTAGTAGAGTGCCTCATTTTGTTAGGCACTTCATTATCATTAAATATTTATCTTAAACTTGAGAAATGTAATATACAATAACTTAAAGCAGAAAAGATAATATTTTAGGCCTCTTATAAAATACAGAACTAAGAGAGTGCTGTGCACCACCCTGGCTAGATCCTACTATCAGTCTCTTATCACTTCAATTCAGTTTTTTAAATCTTATTTGTAAATATCTACATATCCAATGAGAGCCCTATATTGCAACCATTCTGGTTTTTTAAGCATTTTTTAAGAATGCCTAGGGGGCCCAGACAGCCCTGGATTAACTATTAAGCAAATTAAGTACATGATCTGGGTTCCAAGGGGAAGGGGGTGGGGATGGGATACCACAGAGTTTTTCTCCCAGCTATCATGCCTTTAATTATTTCACTGCCACATTCAATTCAGTCTCTCTCCTTTTTTTTTTTTGTTTTTTTGCAATTATCCTTACCTGCCATGTTCAACTTTAATTGTATTATTAAAAATATTTCCTTTTGCATGGTGACTGACTAATGTTAAAAAGTGTCAACCTTAAAACTGTAAGCTAAGCAATGGAAGGTTATATATATTGGGCCATGCTTAGGACATCAGTTGGCCTTTATTCCTGAGGGCATAGAAAATCTTGGGGCACATTTAAAAAAAAAATCTCCAGAGGCTTCTTGTGAGCTTTTTTGGGTGGGAATCTATATCTTGCTTTGCAACATGTCAGCTTTCCATGTGTTTATTTTATTCCTTTAAATATAATTTCAAAAAGGTGGGCAGGGAATTTTTCAGGTGTCAAAGAACACATACACAAGCACCATGTTCTCCCTCTTCGATTTACAAATGTTTGTAAAACTTGCATGCAAAGAAAAAGAGCTAAGGATTTTTAACTTTAATGGTTTATACCATATGAACTTTCAGTATTCTAATTGTCTAATAAAGATTGAGGCAAATTGGCAAAGCTGACTGTCTTTGTGGTTAAAATAATCCTACAGACTCTACTGTTGTTTCAGTACAGGCCAGTGATATGGAATCAGTTGTGGAAGGCAAAAATATCAGAACATTTCTTAATTGACTAGAGCAGGGGTAGGCAAACTTGGCTCTTTTATGACTTGTGGACTTCAACCCCCAGAATTCCTGAGCCAGCATGGAAGAAG
>JANHFR010004911.1:739993-755243 GCA_032468015.1 Mimophis mahfalensis | reverse complement strand
CATCTTCAAACTGCCAAGGTTGAGAAACACTGAGATATAGGATCGCTTTATTGTTGAGGTTCTGCGGCTCCTTTGGGGCGTGATGGTGAGCGGGGGGGCGGGGGGCGGGGAGAGAACCCTGCCCGGGAATACCCAAAGGTAGAGGGGTCGAGGGCACCTTTTTCACCCCTCTGGGGGAGGCGTCCTTTCGGGTCCTGTGCGGCGCTCGCCCTCCCGCCCTGCCCAGATTCGTGCAGGAGCCAGAGCCGAAGGGCGGATGCCGCGGATAAAAAGGGTGGGACGGGACGGGCTGCTGGCAAAACTCGCGGCGGCCGCTTCCTTCGCCAGGGTCTCCTGTAAGCCAGAGGGTTTTGTAGCGGGCGACCGGCCTCCCTCTCCCCCCGAGACCCAGCTGCTGATAACAAGTTGCCAGGCGCCGGAGAGCCCCTTGTCTTCTTCCCCAGGTTCATCGGCTGCACGTGAGTAACTGGCGGTTGAGCCTACAAGACCGACTCTGGATGCTGCTGTCTGGGGGCGGGGGAGGAGGGTGGGGGGGTTGGTTGGTTGGTTTGCAGGGAGGTGAAGTTGGGTGTCCGCTTTCACATACTTCCTTTAACTTTGGAAACACAGGATCAAAAGTTGAAGATGGGTTAGAATGGTAAAACAGATACAGTGCCCGCCCAGCTCCAAGGGGGGAAAATTCAGTAAAAAAGGCTGCTAAATATTGATAAAATACTCAGTTTTATTGAGTATTTTGACTTGCCCAGATTAAGTGCCCCTGGAGCTCCTTTGGAACTGAATATAGGGGAAGAAGCCCTATTTGTCCTTTAGCACAGCCCAAAGCAGCCAAAATGGATAAATCAAATCCTTCCTTGAAGTAGGTTAGATTGAGATCAGTGGGCACAGGGAGAGGGTGATGGGCTTCTGACTGCCCGGCTGCCCCCCCCCCCCCCACCTTCATAAGCTACACTTTGCATGGAAAGGCGTCAAGTGTTCAGATAGGAATCGGACATCCTCTGCAGCCTCTCAAAATCCTGGTGGCAAATACAGAAAAGCAACCAATCATTTCCCTCCACTGATGTGGCAGGATATTGGAGGGGATGGCAAGGCCCCATCCTGCCCTTGTGGGTGGTTGTGCTGTTGTGCTGTGCCTTTGCCTGCGCCTGCTTCCCCCTTTGTCATTCTCATTCTGGCGAGGAAGTGGGGTGGGTGGGGAGAGAGAACTTGGGTCATCTTAAAATGAGTCCACACTGCTAAGTGCTTAATGAATAATTTACAATGCATTGTTATTTGCTACTCCTGGGTTTGTTTTTTTTAATTCTTCCTGCTTATTTTTATATTGTTGCTATAAATTGTCTTGTCCATTAAAAAAAAAAAAGAGGAATCCTCTGATAAGAAGTGCCACTGACCCTTTCCTTTCCCATGTTCCTTTATCAAATTTCCTTGCCTCCCAGGAGTCTCCACCAGCACTGGACCAGAGATGCTCCTTCTGCAGGTGTATCCTCTTACCTTCCTCCTCTTCCTCCTCCTATGTCTTCAAGTACCTAGCTGGGCAAATCATCCCAAAATTAAGCTGCGCTTGGTGGGACCCAGGAGCCAAGCAGGTGAAGGGCGGCTGGAGGTGCTGTACAAAGGACAGTGGGGCACAGTGTGTGATGATGACTTCAACATCCATGTGGCAAATGTGGCCTGCAGAGAGCTGGGCTACGATCAGGCCATAAACTGGGCTCACAGCGCCAAATACGGCTCAGGAGATGGTAAGGATGGGCAGGAATGGAAAATGCTGTTGGTCTCAAGTACTTTTTAATGCTCATGGACCTGAGTCACGGTACCCATTTTCAGTGCAACCGCTGGAAACTCACTAGTAAAGGTGGTATTTAGCATGAAAGTATTCAGATTATTCAAGGTTTCATGTAAACGCGCTATGTATCTTCCTGTTCTAAGTACTGGGATCCTGTGAACCAGCAAGATTTTACTTTTCCTTGGCTCAAAGCCACGATTAATTGAAAGATGGGAGGGATTGCAGCCCATACATCTCACAATAATTCTTCTCTTTCAGCAAGAGATAGCAAAACAGTTTTGTATAACAGGTGGGGTGTTACAATACTATGGGCTATGCTCACTTCAACTTCAGGGAAAAGTCTGTAAGTGGCAAACTTTGCTAAAAGAGGGACAGAGTCTAATAAAAAGTAACACATTGGCCATAGTGTGCTCATCTTAAATGAATGTAAATTAAATTAAATTAAATTAAATACATTTATATTTGGGATAAGAATTCATTTTCCACATTTGTTGGGCTTTTTTGGCCACCAACCCAGCCTTCTTCAATGTATGCTCTTCAGATACACTGGAATGCAAGTGCTATTAGCTGTTCTGCTGGGGAATGATGGGGATTGTATTCCACTGGAGGGTATTTAGTTGGGGAAGTCTACTCTAGTCTGATCTCTATCTAGATGCTTCCTATTTTCCTGCATTTCTCTTGTGCCTCACCAAATATATACTTAACAACAGGTTCTTTTTTGGTAATATAGAAATAAAATTCTTTGTTCTGATGTGACAATCTTTGCTTGATTTTCAAAATGATCCATGGATATTACAAGTGATGTTTGAATTGAAAGACTGGCAAAGTCTTCGATTTGTGCTTCACAGATTGTAAGCCGCCCTGAGTCTCCAGAGAAGGGCGGCATATAAATGGGATAAAGAAAAGTATAAACAGGAAATAGCATGGTTTTTCCTAGGAAAGGGAGTGAGATCAGGCTGGGGAAAACCAAACGCTGAAAAGGGCGACTGGGGCTTCTACTTCTGATCTTATGTATCTACAGGTCCCATCTGGCTGGACAATATGCGCTGCTCGGGCACTGAAAGCTCCCTGGCTGAATGTGCCTCCAATGGTTGGGGGGTGACTGATTGCAACCACAATGAAGATAGCGGTGTGGTGTGCACAGGGCCCCGCCGACTCAATTCTGCTGCTTCACATATCCAGCTGCAGGTGAGGACCTGGTTAGAGACTGGAGTTGTTTCCTTTCTGTAATGATAATTTGGATCAAATCCTGTGTCGCACATTTGGAAGCCCTGCTGAGATTAATGGACATAGAAATGTGACCTTACAGTGAAATGAAAATCAGCCAGTTTTATCCCTGTGCCATTGCTGAGCATGTGCATTTGATGTTTTCACTTTTCATTAGCAGCAATCTCAAAACGGAGGCTAATATCCATTCTATCTCTTGGGTAGGGTTCAAAGGTAGAAGAGGTACGGATCAAGCCGATACTGGCCCGGGCCAAATTAAGCTCCCCGGTCACAGAAGGTGCGGTAGAAGTAAAGCTCCAGGGACGCTGGCGGCAGGTCTGTGATGCCGGCTGGACTCGAAACAATACTCGTGTACTGTGTGGGATGCTAGGATTCCCCTATGACGGACAGGTGGCCACAGGATTCTACAGGTACAAATGAGAAATACAAGGGCTACATGTGCAATGTTATATTCGGGATGAAGAAAGAGATAAGCATAAACTGGAGGGTCCACCTTTTAATGGCAACGTAAGGCTCAGCATAAGCATCAGGTGATTCTTTAGGAAAGAAAACAGGCATGTTTCTGTTTGTCTTGTCTAAAATGTCCTTGTGTTTCTCATGAGAGGCCTGCCCAATTCCTGTGAGTTTGTGGGTTCTTTTTCTTCCCACACACTGGCCATTCCATGTGCTTGTTTCCTTCTGTCCATCTTCTACACTCCACCCACTATTCTCTTGCTAAATACAGTCCTGCAATAAGCAGTTGTGGATGCCAAGGCCCTTTCACCATGGGGTTAAGCCAAACCACAGTGGGGTAATTATATAGTGAAGGCTGCGCTTTTCGGGGATGGAGCAGAACCTGCACTTCCTGGCTCTAGCTTATGCATCAGTTCTGTGGGACTATCACCCCAGGGTCAACGTCTAGACCATCCTAACTTGGTGTGGTGTCCTCCCAAAGAGTTAGATCACAAACACAGCCATGTTTGATGGGGCAGTGGCAGAGTGCTCAGCTCGAGGAAGATGAACACATCCTCTGAATGCCAACACGATCTGTGGACACATTTTTTTTCTTGACCACATAGGTAAAAATGTACTTAAAGATGTACTTAAAGCTCTGGTCTCTGGCATCTTCAAGTACTCTCTTTTTCCCCCCTATGATGATAGCTGTAGCTCTTGCAGTTTATTTATGGGAACATCTCTGCAGGTACTGATTCAGGAGTGGCAGGGGCTTTAGGTAATTTAGTTGTCATGGATAGTGCTGTCATAATTTCGATGTACTTGGTAATTCATGGAAATGAGAGTTCAGAATGAGTTCTTTTTAAAAAAGACTAAAAATTGTCAACAAAAAAATTGTCAACACACAGTGAAGGATCTGAGTTATGTATCTACTGTTTCTGCAATGGAATTTTTAATGCTGCTACCAAAGTGCATTTATATTAGATCATCTAATCTTTCAGGAAACTCTGGAATCAGAAACTAAAGGATCCAAGGTCCAGGTAAGGAGTGGATTCAATATTCAATATTTTGGAAAAGGAGATTCTGGGGCCTCTACGGTTTATTTGCATGATAGCTTCTTATGCCTTGAAGCAGTTAATTCACCAAATTTCAAAGTCTTTCCCCATTTGTGCCTAATGATGATATTTACCTGCCATTTTCTGCTGTGTTCCAATAATGTTGCCATCCTTCCTTTACCAACCATGAATGAGACAGGTTGAAGTGATGTGTTGGTGTTAAAGCACCATTTTCTCCCTTAGAGTGACGCCATTGAAGCGCCCACTCAAGCTGTATAAATTCTGCTAGGCTTTGTCACCTTGGAGCAAAGTCAGGTGACTGCAGTGACTTGAAACAAAGGCAATAGAAGCAGGATAGCAAGTGAGGACAGCAAATTTCACGCTAGTACAGTTTTCTGCGAACTCAAGGATGGGTGGATAGCACTTCACTTCAGCCATGGAAAAGGCCTTCTGGAGGATGGCCAGAAGGATCGTTATCTGACAAAAGGCAATAATTTCTTCCCTTGTTTTGCAGCCTAAAAACCCTGAGCAAGAAGAACACCTTCTGGATCCATCAGATTAAATGCCTGGGCACCGAGGTTCACTTGGGTGAATGCAAACTACATGTGCTTCCAAAAGCCCAGAATCAAAGTGCCTGCCCACGTGGCATGCATGCCTTGGTCAGCTGTATAGCAGGTCCTGAATTCCAGCCCAAGAAAGCCAAGCTAACCAGCCATAGCAAGCCTAAGCAGGTAAAAAGAAGAGCCACGTTCCAAAGAATATTAATAGAGCCGCATATATCTTTGACAGTAAGGCTCAAAAAATTCACTGGGAAAAGCACTGACCGTAGGAAAACCGTAGGAACTACTAGGGCAAGGACCAGTTTAATTCTTTATCAGGATGATTTCAGACAAAGGGTTCATAGTGCTTCACTGAATAGATCCTATATAGTTGTTCCATCCCAGAATAGCAGTGGAAAGACCGAAGAGTTACAGGAAGACATCTGCGTGGCCTTAGAACTTTCATACACTGTTAAGAATGAAATAGGACAACTGCAAGTTAAAAACCTTACAAGGCCTCTTGGATGAGGCTTCTCTGGCCTAGGGGTAGAGTTCTCACCTCACAATCAGGAGGCTGTGAGTTCGATCCTAGGTAGCGGCAGAGGGTCTCCTGCTTGGGCAGGGGGTTGGACTAGATGACCTACAAGGTACCTTCCAAATCTGTTAATCTGTGATCTGTGAACCTTAGGCGGAAGCCCACTGGTTTCACTCTTTGCTGTTGAGAACAAAAGTCCCTCTTTTATAAATAACCACTAGCCCACCCTTCTCAATCTCCATTCCAGCAGGAACCCCAGGTGCGTCTCCGTGCAGGTGCACACGTAGGTGAAGGGCGTGTGGAAGTGCTAATAAGTAACCAGTGGGGCACTGTGTGTGATGAAGGCTGGAATTTACCTGCTGCCAGTGTGGTGTGTCGGCAGTTAGGTTATGGCACTGCTCGAGAAGCTCTTTCAGGAGCCCAGTTGGGCCAAGGTGAGTGGAAGGGATGAGGGAAATCATGGGTGGCCTAAGGCTCCAAGTAGGCATCCTTGACAAATATGGAAGGAGAAGGAAGGCTCTAGATAAGCTACTCCTAAGAAACATGTCATGGAGTTTCTCAGAAATAAGCGAAATCCAGGAAGGGTGACAGAGCTCTGCAATGCCAGAGATAAACGTGAGGAATAGGACGAGAAGGATGAATTTGGGGAGTAAAAGAATGGGGGCTAGGAAGATCCATGCGTCCCTAGTGAGAGAGAATCAGACTGATAACTGTCCATGTGGGAAGAATTTGGGGTATAGTGTGTGTGACGTGCAATGTGATGGGACTCCATCCCCTCCATCCCTATCAAGAATAATTCATGTTACAGGCCTGGGTCCTATCCATTTAACAAGAGTGCGGTGCAGGGGACACGAACGATCACTGATGGACTGCAGGTCCCAAAAAGCGGCTCAGACAGGATGCCGGCATGACAACGATGTTGCTGTCCGCTGCAATGTGCCCCGAACAGATGTCCAGCGTCAAGTAAGATCCAGTTCTTTGGCTAAAAACCAAAACCAAAAGCGGGAGAGAAATGAATAATACAAGGAGATTGGCTGCTTTTGCTAAACACCACAGGAGAGAAAGTGTATCTGACTTAAGAAAGAGAGAACTGTGTTTGGGATGGAGAAAGAGTTGCTGAGGCCGTGTCTTACTTGGGAAAACATAGGGTACCACAACTTGGCAGGCTACAAAAAAAAAAAAAAAAAAAAGCCACTGCCACTTGACCAATCTGGCCATCACACAATCCATTATGAATTTCTACGGACATTTGTATCCAAATTCTCAACAACTCTAATGATGCCAACATAGTTTTGGATTCACCTGTAACATTCATGTCATTACATCGCAATTCTTCTGTCCTATTAAGCCGGTTTTCATCCATGCAGATCCGTCTGGCTGGTGGGCGCACTTCAGAGGAAGGGGTTGTAGAAGTACTGGTGCCCAGAGGAAGTGCCTTCCGCTGGGGTGCTGTGTGTGGGGAACACTGGGGACTCAAGGAAGCCATGGTTGTTTGTCGACAGATGGGGCTGGGCTTTGCAAGCCATGCCCTCCAGGTAAGTGATTGCCTGCATTATTGACTGATAATGTTAAGTACTGAGTGCACCAGCACAATTCTGGCTTGCTCACTCTGTTACAAATATGGTACCTGATGTTCCAAGATTTCAGATTAACCATGATTAGGTAAGGGATTAAAGGAAGCTGAGAGCTTAGGTACCCCAAGACAAAGATTTCAAATTCAGAGCCTGTATTTACTTGGTTCCTATTCCTTTGATCCTTTTCCAGGAAACATGGTACTGGCAGGGCAATACAGATGCTTCTGAGGTGGTGTTGAGTGGTGTGCACTGTAAAGGCACAGAACTGTCTATTCTACAATGTCAGCACCATGGACCTGTGCATTGCCCAAATGGAGGAGGCCGTTTTGTGGCAGGAGTCACCTGCACCCAAAGTAAGTGGAGAGAGGAATGGTCTGGCCTGGCCTGAGGGTGTTTAAAGCTAAGACAGTGGGCTCGCATATAGTAGAGCACCTACCTTAGGCATCACAGCAATTATGAGAGCCATCTTTTTGCTTTGGGCAAAGACAGATTTTTTTAAAAATTACATTGAGGTTGAAGAAAGGAATGTTGAGAGAGTGCAAAATATAGGGTATGGTGTCTATGGAGATATAGACAGTCATCCAGGTCATGGTTGTCCCAAAGGTGCTTTTTCAAAAGGCAACTGGGCTTTCTGGTTTTTCTTTGAAGACATTCTTCTTCAGAGCTGAAGAAGCATCTTGGATGAGAAGTGAAACATCTTCAAAGAAAAAGCAGAAAGTCCAGTTCCCTCTTGAAAAAACACCTTTGGGATATAATATGATGGACAAGTCTGGAGAATGTGGCGTAGTTGGACTGGGATATCAACTGCCTAACATTTTGGGCCTAGAATTCACACTGTATGGATTTAAGATTTCATGCTCCACTTGTCTTTTTAGATGCTCCAGATCTAGTAATGAGTGCCCAGCTGGTAGAGGAGACTGCTTACCTTGAGGACCGCCCATTGAACATGCTGTATTGTGCCCATGAGGAAGGCTGCCTTTCTGCCTCTGCTGACCGTATGAACTGGCCAGAGGGGTATCGACGCCTGCTGCGCTTCTCCTCGCAGATTCACAACCTGGGCCGGGCTGATTTCCTTCCCAAAATTGGCCGTCATGCATGGATATGGCATGAATGCCACAGGTAGTAGACAGTTCTTGACACACCATGGCCAGTAATATGTGCTTCTTTGTCATGTGAAAGTGCTGTTGCTATCTGATGCACATGTGCAATTTGAAACTGAAAACTGTTGTTAATTCTTGTTGATATTTTTGCTTATTCATTAAGAAAAATGTCCAGACTTTTCCTTTTCTAAACCTAGCCTTTTCATCTCCCTGTAAGTTAAAGCTCACGTGTCTCACTGAAAGATGTCCACTCTAGCCAGCTCTTTTATGATGGGAGCTCAGTTTGTTGCATCTGAGAAAATAGCAATGTTTATGCTCAAGCTATCATTATGGTTGAGCATGGATGAAGAGCTATAATAGCAACTGAGTCAAAAACCCCACTTAATTCGTCTACATTGCTTTGTTTCATGGCTCAGCAGATCTTTGCTTTTTGTTGCCACAAGTGTTTGGCTATTGCCTAGACAAGCCCGTTTCTTCCAAGCTGTAGTTTTATCTTGACCTATAGTAGCCTCCTGATTCCTCATTTTCATCATCCCATAGACATTTCCACAGCATTGAGGTTTTCACACACTATGACTTACTGACACTCAATGGATCCAAGGTTGCTGAGGGACACAAGGCCAGTTTCTGTCTGGAGGACACCAACTGCCCAGAAGGTAAGAGAAAATTAATGAGATTCAAAAGGGGAACAGCAACGAAGTTAGAACCCAGTGCTACAGATGTGCATCAGAAGTCTATTGTGAGTGAGGCAAGGCCTACCACTTACCCTATTCTCTTCCATTTAGGGATGCAGCGGCGTTTTGGCTGTGCTAATTTTGGAGAGCAGGGTGTCAGTGTAGGCTGCTGGGACACCTACAGACATGATATTGACTGCCAGTGGGTAGATATTACTGATGTGCCCCCTGGGAGTTACATATTCCAGGTAAGTCTGGGAAGGAATCTGACTTGGTCTGAGCACAGAGGTATTAGCAACTTCCTAGCCATAAATTTGACCCTTGTTGTCAGTAGCTTTGTCATGGATTATTTTTTTTTTTTACTAAAACTGGGAAGGGGTACAGAGAAGATGATAACAAGAGAGCAAGCAATCTGAACTACAAGTTGTCCTCCCCTCCCCCGTTTTTGACAGGTTATAGTGAACCCTAAGCAGGAGGTAGCAGAGTCTGACTTTTCCAACAATGCCCTTCGCTGTCAGTGCCAGTATGAGGGACACCGTATTTGGTTGCATGGATGCCATACAGGTAAAAACACAACAGAAAGCCTCAACTATGGTCAGAAGATAAATTGTGTACCACAGCCTGGTGATATATCTTGCCCTTTGGCATTGCCAGCTGGGCTAACCGCCCTGAGTCCTGTGGGAGAAGGGCAGCATATAAATTAAACAAACAAACAAACAAATAAATAAAAGTTCTCTTCTTTCTTCTTCTGTCTTGTTTGCAGGTGACGAGTATGGTGCCAGGATAGAGTGGGATGAGGAAGCACAACGGAGACTGAGCAGCAACTTTGTCTAAGGCAAATATTCCAAAAGCGCTGGAATTCCCAAGGAACCTGGATCTAGATCTTCTCATGGCTCAAAGCAACCCAACACGAGCTATGGTAGAATCCAAGCAGCTGCTGGCTAGCACAAGAACTAGACTCTGCAGACAGATTCTTTCGAGACCCTCTTCCCTCCCAGCCATTTATCTGGGATTTTCACACAGAGCGGCACCACATACAGACTTTATGGCCATACTGTGACTGTCACTCCTTTGCCTTCCGTTACGCAGTCCAGCTTGTCTGGTCTGCTTCATCTATTTATTCAGCTTGGCAACTATGGTCAAATATGGGACTGAAATGACCTGATGGGGGACACGACAGTCTTTCTCATGGCCAGCTGAGAGAATAGTACAGAGGCAAAGAGGACCATGCTCTTGCCTTGCTGGCAGAAGGGGTGTGTGAGTAGCACAGCCCAGAAAAACTACCTCAGCCAGCACTATCTGCTGACAAGCTTTTATCTCAGGAGCTGGTTCATCTCAAGACATTCCCAGCCATCTCAAGGCATATCATTCTTTTCAGCCCCATATCCCCCCTTTGCCACAAAGGCACACAGCATGCAACATGCCAGTAGACCCAAATGCCCATACCCCCCTTACCTCCGATGCAGAAGAGCTTCGTCCTGCCATGAATGCAGACCCCTCCAGATCCAAGAATTCAAGTCAGACCAAAGGATGCAGAAAAGGCACCTGTAAGAAAGCTCTAGTTGGGCCACGCTATCAGTTTAAATATTAAGAAATTAGGGAAGTGGAACGGTATTACTAGCTATGGAGTTAGTAATGTGCAATGAACCATGATGGCTAATAGGGAGTGTAAAATACTATCTGGGGATTTTGCTCAGGGAAGAAGAATCACAAGCCTCTCCCAAGGGAAACAAAAGGTGCAATTTCATACCACATGTTATAGAGTTTGACCCTGCCAATAAAAGGCTTTTTGAACCACATAATAATATTCATGGATGAATGAGAGAAATCACAAGCAGAGTTTCTTGTGACATCCACTTTTTTGATGCGAGTTCAAACGACAAAGTCCAGCTTGGAAACAGCCCGTCTGCTTGTCTACCTGCCTGCCTGTGTGGAGCAGGGAAGCATTGCTTCAGAGGCAGCAGCATTAGACTGGCTCAGGAAAGCAGAGGATAGTGCTAGCAGGTAGAGAGGGGTGGAAGCAGCAATGCCTCCCATCCAAAGGGATTATCCACAGATATCCCAGTAGGAGAGAGGCAAGCCAACATGCCTATGAGGGAGAAGTCAGGCAGAAAGAGTTGATCATAGCAAAGTGGCACCTGCCTCTCTCAGCAGCCCCGCTGCAGTGGTCATCCAGGCAAGAAATAAAGCCTAGATATAGGCAGGAGCCTGCAATACACGGGGCACTGTGGAAGTGGGAGGGACACCTCTCAGGCTCATGTCAAGAAAGGAAGAGGAATGGATGGGAGTGATTTATGCCTGCCTCCAGGAAAGCCAAGACTCCACGGCCCCATTGATCTCCAGCACCATGGTGGAGCTGTACTATAATTGTAACCTCCCCTTTCCCCCTTGCTTTTCTCTTACAATTGAGCTCAGTTGGAGCGCTCACCTTCATTGGTAATTCTGCAGTGGATTAACAAGCAGCCAGAAATATGCTCATCTGCCTGGATTTCTTGGTGACAGAGCCCATCTTATTTCATAATGAATCCAAGGAAACCAGGGGGGCAGAGAAGCATTTTCTCCTTCAAAAGTGGAGGAAGGATGTGGGGTGCAGTGTGAGATGGGAAGAGCTTAGCACAGGCCAGCCCTGTTTTCCAGTAATGCCCCATCAGAGGTTCCACTCATTGGGAAAAGTACTTGGTCCCAAAAAATGCTGATGTACAATTCTTCCAAATTCACAACTAGCAAAATTGAAACAGAGTCTTCACAACAGTGTGGCTCTTCCTCTGGAACAATTTCTTTTAAAATGTTACCTACTGAGCTAGTGGTAATCTATTTTGGGTGAAGTAGGAAGGGCCAGGAGGTTTTTATTTCTCCGGGACCTGGGACAATTCAGGCAGTGGGATGCCTATTCTTATTATCTGAACTCTCAACCGGAGAGAGAAATGATTGGTTCATGGGACTTTCTGGGGTTCAAGACCAATAAAAGTGGGGGAAAAATTAATATTGGCTTCAATTTGGGTGTGAAAATGAAGTGAAAAAAATTATAATAATTTTATTAAATGTTACAATTCAAAAGATAAAAGCTAATACAAATTTAAAAAATGAAGATGTAAAAAATAGAAATGCTTTTTAACCTTGACCAAATAAACCAACTTTATATTTATTCTCCTTAATGTTTCACAATCTTGTTCTTTAATCTCTTCAAATACACCCCAGAATTTATTACCCTTTGTCTGATCTCATAAAATCCTTCAAAATTTCAAGAGGTCTCTTTTGTAAACCTAAAATAGGAACGTTAGCCAAGACCCTCTTCTGTTTGTTATTTATATGCCCCTTCTCATTATTAAGACATCAGCTGGCTTCATTTGTATACTGAAAATGTTGTCTTTTTCCCAAATCATTCTTGTAGTCTGCCATTTTTAAATCCATGTTGACATCAATATCAGTCTTATCTGGTAGAATGTGTTCCTCTTCCATAAAATCATTTTACACCGTTTATCTAGACATTCTAGTCAGACATTCTTTTGTTCACAAATATCCTTCTATGTGTCTGATGTTAACATGTTTAGCTTCATTCTGTGTTAGTAAGCCAAGTTTAAGTGAACAACTCCTTTAATTGTAATCTTTAGTACTCTCAGATTCCCTTTAGTGTCCAACTTTCAAGGTGTCATCCTATCATTTTATTCCAGAATTCAAAACACTAGCCATTTCCCATAGGAAAGCTTCTTATAATTAATTTCAAAATCTTATTTCTATTCCATATTCTGTAGACCTTCAGTCCATTTACAACATTCAAAAAAACAATAGTGCAATCAACCTTTTGCTATTTATTCCCCCCAAAAAAGATTTTTCTAAATTCTTAATCTTGTCCTTAAACTTCTTTCATAAAGGATTGAAGGAAACTCACCCAGGGAATGCCATAATTCTTGCTGTTCTGAAGTTTCCTAATATTTGAAAAACAATAAACATGTAGGTACTTTTTAAAAAGGCACTTGAATTTTGTTTTTCCTTGAAGACTTTCACTTCTCATCTGAGAAGCTTCTTCAGTTCTTCATAGACATAAAAAGGTAATGTCAAAAACTTATGAAATTAATCTTGACCAAGCTTTATGTCCATATAGGTTACATTATGACTGCAAGATTATTTGGAATCCCTCAACTGCAGTTCATTTGCAAGGAACAGCTATCCAGAATACATGTAGGTGACCTCATGATCTCTTCTTTCTCCAGAGAGATTTCACCACGATTCATTCTATGGCCACCAATCTCTGCTACAATGCCATTCCCACTCCAGGGAAGTTGAGCCATGGTCTCACTGGAAGCCCAAAATAGAATGAAAAATTTTGAAGTGCTCTGTCTAAAATGGTTCAAGTATTGACATTCTGGATGTGAAATACCATTTCATGAACAGAAGAGACAAGTGAAATTTGGGGGGGGGGGGGGGGGAAACCTGCCTCTTTTTCTCTCTCTCATCTGATATAGACAATTTTGACACTCTTTAGATTGACAATAACTGATAGCTCAACTTGAACTTTAAAAAACCTTTAGAGCAGGAAGGTCATCCCAGATTGGATACAGGTAGTCCTTGATTTACGACCGTAACTGAGCCCACAAGTAGGTTACCATGTGATCAGACATCATAACTTCAAATCTGACTTATATGTGGATTATGGGGTTTCTCATAACTTTGAATGGTTGCTAAATGACTGATTGCAAATTAAGAACTACCTGTAATTGGCTATCAAGCTCAGGATTATCTGAATAGATAGGGGATCTGATTCTATTCCAATAGTGTATTTGTAGAAACTAAATCTCATAATTAATTAATAAATGATATTCCAAAAGACTTGGATGAATATGATGCCTGCCACTGTCTGTCGATATGGCGATATTTCTCCAAGGTAGTGTGCATAAGCATCTCCTAGTTTATCTAGAGCGAAAACAAAACTGATGATAAAACCTTTTGCAAACAAAACATCTCAATGCTGTGCTATGGCCCTTCCGTTCCAAAATGAAAAATCCTAAAATTGAAGTGGCTTTAAAATTTCAGTAACCAGATTTGTTTGATGAGAATCTGACATGAAGGTCCTTTATGCTGCAAAGAATTTAAAGACATATATCCTATGCACCAAGGGGTCAAAATGTTCATCCTCGATGAGTATGAAGACCAGTCTTCTGTTGGGTAGAGGAAGAAATCCATTTCATGTACTTTGACAGGAAGCACTGGTAAGACACTATCGAACAGAAGTGCGCATGTTCTGTTGTCTTTAGAAGCTATAGAAGTTGCCATCACACTGAAGTGTTTTGTGGATGGAATGGAGACAAGGGTCATCACACTCTTCATCTCAAGCAGACTCTTGATATGGTCTTCATTCTTTAGAGTACAGGCAAGAATTCTCTTAACTGTGAAGAAAAATGAGGCCTAAGCTCTCTTCCTGGAAAACACGTATATACTTTCCTGGTTTTCTCATGGAGAAACTCCAGGAGTTTCTGGAAAGCAATTTCAACGCTTTTATACACACATTATTTTAGCTGTGAGTATAATATAAGTTCAATATTTATTTGTGCGACCAACAGCGATTACATTCTTAGTAAGCTTCTTCAGCAAATTTTCTCACCAGCTCGCAATTCATGGGGAGAGTCATTTTTCATGAAATATCTTGTATGTACAACTACAGACCTCCATCTTCCAGCTCAGTGCTATGCTAACTCTGCAATATGAGACTGATTCTATTTTCTTAGACTCCTCATCTCCTTTGATTTTTTTTCTCCTTGTCATCATTTGTATCAAGTAATTTATGTGATCTTCGCTCTGAAGATTAAATATCTCTGCTAGATGGGCCAGACAGGCATAAGGGAAGCAGAAATAACTGAAACATGGAGAACAGGAAAAGCAAAAGAGAAATTGATTGCAATTTGCAGGATAGATTTAACAGAGTGGAAGCTGAAGAGAACCTTCATGGTTTAATGGAGTGCAGAGGCAAGAAGGCGACCATATTTGAGGCTTACATGGCACAGAAAGGATGTGCAAGAACATAGAATTTGTATTCATTCTGTGACATAAAATCCTCATCTATTACTTTAATGCCATTTTTCATGTTGATGTGTAAAAAAAACGGCTAGCACCTCAAATCAAAGGAGCTCAATATGCTCCTTCCCTACACTTTCATATGCATCGGCATCTCAATAAATTATCTCTGTGCTTCTTTTCTCTTTCACTTCCAAACTTCTTGCACAGCCTCTTCTTGGTTATATACAGGCTCACATTTACCTCATCCATTTAATTCTCCATTTTAAGGCATTAGAGCAGTGTTTCTCAACCTTGGCAGTTTGAAGATGCGTGGACTTCAACT
>JANHFR010004911.1:679219-693077 GCA_032468015.1 Mimophis mahfalensis | reverse complement strand
CCCACAGGTTGGGGGTCCCCACAAGTGATGAAGTGTATTAAGGGGGTCACGGCATTAGGAAGGTTGAGAACCACTGCAATAGATACATAAATAATATCCACATAGTATGCCAAAATGACAATCAGCAAACCAAAAACAAAGCACACACACACACCAGCAATCAGCACCCAGATGAGCATACATTAACTCCAAGATTAACATCAGACCAACAATCAAATAAAAAGTACCCCAGTCAAGGAACTGCCAAAGGCAACAGAAAACAGCCCAACCAAACAACCTCTAAGACCACCCTCGCCAACACTGACAGACCAAGCCACTACAGTAGAATATATACTGAGAACAAACCTTATTCCTTACTAGCACTGATATTGTTATCTATTTTGGGTAATGAAACGTCTGCAAGAAAACAGATAAGTCCAAGGACCCCTCATTTCAACTCTGAACTACTAATATTCTCTTTTATTGGTATCTAAGCTTCGCCTCTATTCTTCCCAAAGATTACTTGATGATTTGGGTCATGGACTATAGATGAACTGCTAGATCTTTGCTAGGTTTTAAAATAGCATAACAGCTGTGTTTTGTTGAGACAATCTATGCTAATAACCTCTCAATATACTCTTATTGTTTGCTTCAGTACTTTCAAATGAATGAAATGAATATGCTTTTATGTGATATATCTTTTGAGATAGCTCAAGTTACTGAAGGACATTTGGTTAATCCACTCTACACTGAGATTGATGAATTCACATATGGCTCAATGTGATGATTTAGAGACATGCATTTGAATCCTCTTAAATTCAACAAGCATCTGGAATTATTTTTAATGGTATTGATAATTTTTATGTTCCACCTTGCACTTACAATAGTTTTCTTTCCTCCTTACTGAAAAAAATGAAATAAAATTCTAAATAACATTTTAAAATGTTAGAAAAACTTCACACTACAGAGCAAGTAACAGTGGAACAAATTTTCCACTGAAGGTTTGAGCTTTTCTTGACTAGAAGTACTGAAGCACAAATTAGGCAACCATCTGCTGAATTTTTTTAAAATTTATACAATATAAATTGTAAACTGAGTTGGACTCAGTGACCAAAGTAAACCATTTTAATTCTGTGATTCTAAGTGACACATATTTGGCTGAAAAATTACATTCAGGTATTAATGAATCTTCAAACATAGTACAGTCCTGCATTTTGCGCTCTTCACCATTTTTAATGACTTGCTATTGAAATTGTACGGTAGACAGATTGCTTACCACATTAGTGCTTGACCCTAATTGGGCAAGATGGCTAGTACCCTGTAAAGCAGAAATAAAATTCAAATTATCTTGATAGGTTAGGCTAGACTTTCAAACTTTCTGCAAGCCTTTACATTTTGTTGGCAAGCAGGATAATAATTATGGTTATATTTATGTATGATTTCTCATTCACTGCATTTTAATGGCTTCTTAAAACTACATTTTATATCATTTTTTAAAAATCCAGGATTAAAAATGCATTTCTCACTTGAATAATTTTATGTACACAAGTGTGTATTAACAATTCTTGGAAAAATTTGCTGATCAAGAATACTGTTCAGCGGAAATCCTTCAATAGTGAAGAGCTGGAAATTGGATGGAATGATATACCATTAAAACTCCTTTTTTGGATATTCTATGTCTTATTATCACTTCTCTTTTGGATATTTCTGTGAGATATCTGTGTGAGAAGTATCATTTGCTGTAGATTTGTTGATGAACTGTTGAACATTTGCATAAAATACGCAGCTTAAAGTTGGTTGCTGAATATGATAAAGTTAATATAATATGGAAGCAAAGCATGCATCAGATTACCTGGAATGCTTAGTGAATAGTTGAATACTGAGCAAATGGTAAGACAAGGTTTTTTCCCTTTGGTTATTTGATATATTTAGAGATAAATGTATGAGGAAAGTTTGTGTAAGATTAGAAGTATATTGTTGGGGACATGAACATATACATATTTTTGTATACAGATTATGCCATTAAAATGATGCTGTATAACAATTTAAATTATTTGTGGCAAAAGTTGAATAGATTGTATAATGCAACAAAGAGTATGGATCTGAAAAATGCAATTGCAAGTTATATATGGATGGCAAGAAAATCCCAATAAGTAGATTAATTTAGTAGAATGCTTACTAAGAATTAAAAAGTGAAAATGGTGATAGATGATAGATAGATGATAGATAGATAGATAGATAGATAGATAGATAGATAGATAGATAGATAGAGTATTACACAGATAGTGAGTACTACACAGTTTATTGCAAGGAAATACATTGTTGAAAGAAAAATGGCTGGTATTAGAGTGTGCTTCTTCCCACTTCATTATATGAAGATGGCGGTATATCAAAAGAAAAATAAATGTGAGATGGGTACACTGGGAATTGAGTGAGGAAGAAGTGTGTCTGATAAAACAAGAAAATATAGAATCAGAAATGGGTGTTGAATGCATGTGGACTAATTACAAAGGTAATTAACCAGGCCAAAAGTATGTTGAGGTGATTTGGTCATGTAAGGAGATGGAATAGCAAATGCATCTCAAGAGACATATAGGAAAAAAGGAAATGGGTTGAAAAAAAGGGAAAGACTCAAAAAGTCATCATTGGAATGACTTGATTAGATCTTCAAGAAATGTCAAGGTATAAGGTAATATATGGATATGGTGGAAGCAACATGATATGCAAGAATAAGAGAGGGATAATAAATATAAACACCATTATATTGGTGTAGTATGATAGCAATCTTCAAATAACTGAATGGATGGAATACAGAAGATGGAAATCTGTTCCACATTATTCCAGAATTCAGGATATGGAATAATGGAGAAGTTAAAAGAAAGATGAAATAATGATAAGAGCAATTTGGCAGTGAAACTATTTATACAAGGAAATGCTGCTTCTCCTTCACAAAAGTGTTCTCTTGTAATCAAGGCAACTGTACGGCAGAGATACTTTAACCTGGATGCTGGAATTGAGTAGTGACTTTGACTTCATATGTCAAAGACTGGGGGTTCTGTCTTTTGCAGGCAATCAGCCTAGATAGTTTCATGATAGTGCATGCGTGATAGAAAGTAGGATATAAAAGATTGACCCAGCTGGGTTATTAAATCCCTAGGTATTTATGTTCAGAAGAGGAGCTCTGTCTGGACTTCTTTTCTGTCTGAATGTGTCTGTTTGATGCTGCTTATCTGATTGTGATGAGAGTATTCATGTGGTACTGAAGAATGGCAGTACCACATTGCAATGTCAGAAATACCAACCAGCAGGATCTCTTGAGAAATGCCATTGCTAGAAGGCTGGTGCTGATAACAAGACACTGACCAAATTGAAAATGCACATATTTTGAGTAAAGCTAGAGCTAATGGGGAGGACAGATAGAGAAATAACATCCAGTGAAAATTTGCTGTCAGAGTCTTATTGTAGTTAGGATTCTGGGTAGAAGACTTTTGTCAGTAGAAAGTTGCCATATAATTTGCCCCAAAATTCTGGGAGTTATAAATAATGTTAAGACTGTTAGTCTCATACTGTAATTTTCTTACCCAGTATATGTATAGACAATTGGCTATTCTGAAAAGTATGTAAATATCTGATCAAATGTCCATAGACAGTTAATTGGTGAACACTTAATTTGGGAACACAAGTAGCAAAATCTTTTCCTGTAGTCATTCTTGAGTGTATCAGTTGATGAGACGTGCACAGTACAATATAACTTTGTGTTTAGCTTGAACAGAATAATGTGAAATTACTTAGCATAAAACTGGGGCTTAGTTGCATTTCTGCCACATTAGCCAAAACGTTTCAGTATCTGATTGGGTATTATGGTCTAGGCATGACAAAGCTGGAATTTTATTTACTTTTTATGTAGCTTAATAAAAAGAGCTATGTTAACATTTCATGTACAAAATCATGTACAAAAGCCATGATTGGTGTTAGTAGTCAGGTTCTATGGGCTCATCTAGTGACAAGCATGATGTTTGGAAAATTATGACTTAGAATAGCAAATAATAAAAAGGGAAGGGAAGGGAATAGCTGTCTATGAAACTAAGAAGTCATTTTATAGAGGTTTGTGTTGTGTTGAAGCATTGAAACAATTGTCTGTACATATCTCCTTTCTGTACATTTGATATGCATCTTTATCATCTTCATTAGAAAAATCTCAGAATAAAATCTCATTATTTTCAAATTCTATATGCATTTTATTAACTTGGTTTGTTTATTTAGGTAGTCTAGAAATTTCATTAGCTCCCTTTTCTCATGTTGTCAGACAATAAAAGTATCATCAATGTATCACAGTAAGCCAATAATACAGCCATATATGGTTACATTCCAAAGCCCACTGCTCAAAATCATTTATAAAGTCATTGGTAGTCTGGTAAAAACAGCATTCCCACAACCGTTCTGGATTTTTATTCATAACATTTTTCACATCCGTGGGAAATGTATTATTTTACCAGTATGTGATATCTTTATTATGTCTATACCTGGAAGGTCAGGGATACTAAATCTGCTGATAAATAAGAATGTAAACCACACCAGACTGTCACTCTCAGTTTTATAAAGACATAGCTGAAATGGTCTGTGGTTGTTTAGTTATTTTTTTAACAGTGCTATTATCCAAGTAAATATAAGAGATGTTTCTCAATATACAGTACGGTGATGTCTGTAGATGGGTGATTTGATGTTGCTGACAATGGGCACAATGGAGAAGGTAGATTTGTGAATCTTAGGATTCATATTGACTTGAAAGGTGTAGATAGAGGAGCTTACTGTTAATTTCTTGGAAATATATGAGCGGTTGATAATATCACCTGCTTGTTCCTCAGTTTTTGCAGTGGATTGTAGGAATGTTTTGGGGAGGGCGGTGATTATGTCATGCTTTAGAAGTAAGAGCCCTGGTGGCGCAGTGCTTAGAATACAGTATCACAGGCTAAGTCGGCCCACAGTCAGGTGTTCGATCCTGAGCAGTTCGAGGTGGACTCAGGCTTCCATTTTTTTGAGGATGGTAAAATGAGGACCCAGATTGTTGGTGGCAATATGCTGATCTTGTAAACCATTCAAAGAGTGCTGTAAAGGACTATGGAGCTGTATATAAGTCTAAGTGCTATTGCTATGGTTATTCTGAATGTTTTCATTATAGTTGGCTCTTTATATTATGACTTGCATTTGAGAAAAAGTGATGTACCCATCAAACCAAAAGAAATTCAACACCTGAATAATTTCCTTATAAATAATGAATACACTTAAAACCATTATTACAGCAAGAAAAATATCAGAACAGTCAAAGAAAAGGTATGAACAGCATACAGACCATTCACACATCTTGGATGTGTTTAACTTGATTAGAAATATTATACAAAAAAGTACAGCAATAGGGTTTGGGTTGATGGGCAAGATATAATGACCGTTATCTCTAATAAGGATAAATTGTCATCTAAGAACTGAGAGAGTATAAAAAATAAATTGGTCAGTGTAGGAACACTTACGTTGGACAAATGAGACTTAAAGAGTTAAAGAACATGAAAGGACATTTGACTTAATGAACAAGCGCCAAATCCAAAATAGATTTTGTGAATGTCAGCATCTTGGCACATTGTAACAAATCTGCATAATTATTAGAAAGGCAATAAGAATGCATAAAGAGCCAAATAATTTAAATATGGAAAACAATTATCAACTATTATTTACATGGTGGTTAGCAAATGATTATTGATTGTGAACCATATATAAGACTGCTAAGTTCAGTTTCAGATTTGCTTTTATAATAGTAGCAGCATGGCTAGTAAGATTTCAGCACATGTTCGTTATCTCACATGGCTTTACCTGAGAGTAATTACATCAATATGGTGGAAGGCAGGAATTGGTTTAAATATGCCTGAGAATGAGATGAGCCGCATCATTGAGCAAAGTTTCACGGGAAGTTCATTGTAGGTAAATGGCAAGCAGGGGTATAGACTAATTTTTTGCTCTTCTGCTGCCCATTGAGAAACTTTTCTGCTGGCTATACAATCAATAGCAACAGCAATACGCCGTTTATGAGTTTATAGACTAAGATGAAGGCAACTTGGAGAGAAGTTAGTCAGTTTGTGGAATGGGTGTGAAGATTAAGGATTAAGGTGTGAAGATTAAGGATCAGACTCAGCTAATGAAAAAAATACAAGGCAGTCCAACCCATAGTATCAGGATGTAAGATGCAGGCAGGAATAGCATATACACCAAATGGTACAACCAAGTAGCTGGCATTGTGTAGAGGAACATCTGCTCATGGTATGGGCTAGCTACACCATCCTAAGTCCTGATGGGAGATTCCCTAAAAGTCTGTGGAGAATAAGAGGGCTGTGATCCTGGTGGGAGTGCCAGATCCTGAAGAATTGGCAGGTATTGGCAAATTAGCAATATATCACAGTAGTAGACAAGGAGCAGAAAACTGTGGTGGTGATAGATATAGCAGTGCCAAGTGACAGCAAGATCAGGAAGTTGGAGCACTCGGGGCTATGATTCCTAAGCTGGGAGAGTGATTCCAACAGATCCCTGGAACCATATCGGAGGTCGCTGTCCAGTGCTAGGCTAAGAACAGCTAAGCTATGGCAATGTCAACTGTCTCCCAGATCTCTGGTAGAAGACCTGAGACTAAGGAAGACACATAGTACTTATAGGGGTGAGCGGGAAATTTATTATTGTTGTTATCTGAGAACCTGAATGATTTGTAACAAATGTATGATAGCAATAGCAATAACATTAGATTTATATACCACAGTGCTTTACAGCCCTCTCTAAGCAGTTTACAGAGTCAGCCTATTGCCCCCAACAGTCTGGGTCCTCATTTTACCAACATTGGAAGGATGGAAGGCTGAGTCAATCTTGAGCCAGTGAGGATTGAACCCCTGGCAGTCAGCAGAATTAGCCTTCAACACAGCACTGCACCACAATGGCTCTTGCAAGCAGAAGGATGAATCTGAACATTAACCTATGAAAGACCACGGTAGCTTTGTTTTACTAGAAAATGCAAATAATAATTAAATGTTGTATAACATCTCCAAACAGAATAAGAGCAAATTGCTGAAATTGTATATATACCAGGCCTGGGTATAATATGAAATAAATATGGGAAAACTGACAAAGAAACTTTAAGATGTGCAATTAATGGTGGAATGGCAATCATAGAAGGTCATCTATTGCAAGGATTTAGTTCAAGGAAGTAAAAAATCATTAAGAACAAACAGCTAATTGTACTATATACCAATGGTATGACAGCAAATCAAGGAATTTGATTAATTCAACCCAGTGCAAAGCAGAAACTATGATGCACTTACTCCAAAAGAGGTGACAGCAACTGGTTGATCTTGTCTGGGCTCAGAAGTTGGGGCTTGCCAGGTAGCAGTTGAATAAGAAAGGCCAAAATATTTCTAGGGCTGCAGCTAGATTGGGAGTAAAAAATCCAGATGAAGGAAACAGAAATCCATGTCTGTACTGTTTGCAAGAAAACTGTCTGCTTGTTTCCATGAGGTTGCTAGGAGTTGAGTTCAACTTAAGAACAACTCTTTCTTTTTCTGTGGAAAGATTGAACAGCATAACAAGCACCGGTCTTGAATTTTGCTTGTTCACGTGTATACATAACAACAATCATGGTTCCCATCATGGTATAAGAATCTCTATAATTTGTGGCAAAAAAAATTGGTAATAAGTGTGAAATTGTAAATGTCAAACTAATTGGCATTTCCACTTAATGATTAAGGTGAAAAGCTAAACAAAAATCTCTGTGTTAGAATGTTGGTGAGCATAAATCAACTTACGGGCAATATTAGTTTGCCATTAGCCTGAATATGATCTATTTGACTATGTTTTGTATTATCACCTCCCATTTCTGCCTTATTGTCAGCGGCCAGTCCTGTCTTAGACCTCTATTCTTGAATCATTGTCAGGCTGTTTGTTTCTGAAGAGATTGACTCTCTGGCATGTTCATCAAAAATATCACAAAGAGAAGGCAATAAAACTGTCATTATATCATAATTCATTAACTTTCTGGCGGGCAACATCCTGGTCTAATGCCCGCCATAGCTGATGCCCTGATGGGCTATTTTCTTTTCCAGAGACTCAGATACCTCTAGAAAGAAGCCAACATACATTGGGATATCTTTTGAAACCTAAGCTTTTCCTTACCCTGACCTTCCTCCATCGCAACCACTTCTAAAAGTTTATAAATATATTAATTGTCCTTTTGCCAGTTTCCTGAGGCATCATGCAATAGCGACAGATTTTTATAATTTGCAGTTCCCTTTATCATAATGAGCATCACAAAAGCATATGCCTTTTAATAAATTGTGTTAATCGGAAAAGCTGTTAACAGGCTTGCTTCTAAAAAAAAGAATGAAAGAATTTTCCTTGTGCTGTATTCATCCTGCCATTAGACAAAGTGAAACTATTGCTTCAGGCAGCAGATATTGGAGGACAACAATGAAATCCACCGAGATAATTCTTCTGTGGCTTCTCTGTGGTCTTAGGCCATTTTCATCTCTTGGATCACCAAGCAGTATATGCCCCATGGTGTAGCCTTCATCCCCTAAAATAGTCTGCTGTCATCGTCAGATGTGGGGAATGATCCGTTTCTTTTGTTAGAGTTGAACTCTGATTGAGCTGCCAGGGTCGCGTCTTCAGGAAATGGGATAGAAGGACAGATTGTCACCTTGTCCTTTTCTCTGGCAGCCATGTCTTGGGTCAACCTTTGTTTGTGCCACACAGAGCCTGGAGTCAGACTAATGAATACCAGAGGAAGGTCAGTAGTGGCTTATTTGTGCTAGTTGAGGGAGCAATGAGACTCACCTGAAGCTAAGAAACTGAAGGCTGTACTATGGGTAACATCTACAAATCCAGGGATGATATTTCAATTGAAAACAGAAGCCTGGTTAAAAGCCCTGTATGCTTTCCAGTGATGGAACGGAAGCGCAGTGAAGTAGGCATCTACAATGACAAATCCCAGCTTTCACTGTTTTCTCTGTCAGCAGACCAGAAGATTTGCATACTTGTCCCATTCTGGATTTTTATTTCATTCTACATTGCAACTTAATGTTGGTTTTCTCCTATCCTATCCAATTACATTTTCTATCATCAGTAAACTAATTTTAAATTACCATAATTGGAAACAAGTGGTACATCATTTGAGGGTGAGTTGTAGTTTTGGAATGCTAATTATGTAGGGAAGGAAAAACTTGGCTCTCCCCAAAAAATAAAAAATAAAAAACAAACCCACCCTTGCTGCTCAGATTGAAAGGGATGGGAAATCCTGTGCCTTCCAACTATTGTTGATCGATGATTCCCATCATCCTCAGCCTTTAGGACCAATAATTAGGGTTTCAGAGTATTCATAGGTAGCCCACCTCTCAGCTAGAACAATTAATAAAAACAAGAATTTTAGGAACAGTGAGTATAAATATGATGTAAGGCAACACAATGAGTGGCAGCAGCTACCATTCTACCCACCCTTTCTCCCCCTCCAGCTTCTGCTTCTTTTTCTCTTTCATTTTTTTTTCTACCCAAAATATTTCAGTCAGAAGGATTGAAAGCCAATAAAGAGGGGTTGAGTTCAGTCTCCCTTTATAATAAAATATCTAACTGTCATGATCTCTGTCTGAACTGGAGACCAGGACACATTACAGTGCAACACAAGTAACAGCCCTAGAGGCAAATTCAGGCTTAAAGAGAAGCACAGTGACAGCCCTTCTTTACAATCTTATGAAAATCAGAATATGCATGTGATTCAGCAATACAGCAATCTGGGATTTCATTGGGTAACACCTGTCATTTGAGGCTGTTAGGGTATAGCAGTGAGGTAATGGGGTAAACTACAAAGACAATGCAGCTTTGAAAGAACACAGAGGCAGTATATCATGAACATAGTTTACTTCTGGGAAGTTACTTTCTTCTGCTTTCTCAGAACACTGCACAGGGCTTTCAAGATCTTTTCCAAGTTTATCAGCACAGTTTGGCCTTCTAAACGTTCTATGACTGGACTAAGTTTTAGTTTCCTCTGAGAAGTGTTTGTAGAGCGGGTAGTTGCATAACTTGACACTGCATAGCTGAGCCTGTGCTTCGTTTTCCCTGCCAAGGTGTATTTGAGCTAGGGTCTTTTAACCTGGCTCTATAACAGTGGTTCTCAACCTTCCTAATGCTGCAACCCTTTAATACTGGGTGGCTGAGTGGGTGGCCGGCCCTACAGCACATGTGCAGAGCTGCCTGGCCACAAGGAGTGCCAGAGAACAGCAAGGACGGGCAGGCAGCTGGGCTGCAGTGGCAGGATTCCCCAGTCTGGCTCGCCTTCCGTGCCGCTCTCGCCAGCGCTGGACAAGATGGGCTGAGCAGGCCCAAAGACAAAGGATGGGAGCGGCGCAGAAAGAGACCGATAAAGGAGCGGTGTCTCGGTTCCTAAGACCATCGGAAATATGTGTTTTCCAATGGTCTTAGGCGACCCCTGTGAAAGGGTCATTCGATCCCCAAAGGGGTCACAACCCACAGGTTGAGAACCACTGCTCTATAAGATCTCATATACCTTTACAAGAAGAGCTCTGTGGAGGTTTCAGATAGATTCTCAGTATTCAGCAGCATATTCTAGTCAATCCCAGTGTATGCCACTTTCATTAATTTGAAGACAGTCTTTAGCTCAATATCTACAGAGAACCTGTGGTTGAAACTGACAGAAAGAACTATAAGCATCTTTGATTAATTGTAATCTTGCATACCATAAAGTAGTTTACATGCAGGTTAGAAGCACTGCCTCTGGTGGATTCGGAAATACCGATCGGAAAAGGAGTTATTAAGGATATGTTTGGTCTCCTTTTTCAGTCTTCCATCAATTCTATTCTTCAAGCTCTGTCTAAAACCAAGTTTCTCAATCTCTGACTCCTTTCTCTGGAACTTCATTTCTCTACCCTATTGGTTTCTCATCAAGGCCTGTTTTAGCACACCTTTGGGGCTCTAGGACTGCAGTCCTTCTTGTTACTTGGCATGCAGGTTGTTGTTTATTATACTGTTATATTATTAGATTGTTATGATAAGCATAACAATCTAATAACATAACAGGATAATAATTTTAATTGTAACTTATTACCATTTTCAAAGACTGTAAGCTGTCCAGAATCACTCATGGCACACTACAGTCAATGTTGTAAGCTGCCTGGAATCACCTGTGTGTGAATTGGGCAGGTATATGAATTTGTTAAATAAATAAACAATAAATTTCACTGGAAGTTCGTGAATAAACCACTAACTCTCCTTCTCTATGCTGATGATGCAGGCATCTTATCCCTGATATACAAGAGTGTCAGCCACAGCTTGCAACCTTGGCAACAATTTGCAATGAAGAAAAATTGGCCACCTGCTTTCAGAAGAAGTTTTGTTTTCTAAGAGGCAAGCTAACTGCTTTTACAAGTGCATATAATAGTATCTAACTGAACAAGTCAAAGATTTGTCAAATATCTAGATACCTTCATCTAAGCACCCTCAACTCTGAAGAAACCAAAACTGTATAGGTACACTGTATAGGTTCAAGCCCCAAGATCTGTAATGTTGTAACTCAGTTTGTTAGCTGTAGTGGGTATCATTCTGAAATTAAAATGATCCAATGTAATATGTTGAGCCTTATGCTTTGTGTAGTGTAGCCCTGCTTTTATGATGATAATGAGAGCCTTAGAGGTAATTCAATCCACTTGTTATGTATCTCCCCATATGTGTTAAGTGCTCTTTTGCACTTGCAATTTGGCTTTTCCTCTGTGGACACTTATAAAAGATCTTGCCACTTAAAGTATGGAGTAAAGCTAACCTTTATAGAGGGATCTTTAGCCCAGCTAGTCCTATCTGATAAATGTGTTTCTTCTTAGAAGTCCACAGAGGAAAAGCCAAAGCTTGACTACAGTATATACCTAGCTTAGCCCTTGATGATGCTAAAGTATGAGGGAACTTGTTTAAAAGCAAGTTCTTACCCTAGATTTACAGTGAAAGAGGAGGAAAGTTCTTGCAATTGTAATGGCAACCTATGGGGTAGATCTATCACATTGCCTGTCTACACTGATTATATCAATGGTTGGGGAGATACGTAGCTGACAAGGGAGATACCATGAACACAAAGAGGTTTCATTTCCTCCAGTTGAGACTCATTCATTACAATGTGGGTGTGCTGACCCATGTAATTTCCCCAAATATTGACTACATAATTAATGGCAATGGAGGACTGTGTTCGTGCCTACTCCTGAAAAAATAAAATTAAAAATGGTTTGGGGAGAGAGTTATGTAACATTTTATCTCAAGTTTGCCTATCTCCCTTTGGACCAAGGCAATTGATACCTATATGTTGTCTTCTGTATCAAGCCTAGTACTCTGAATTAATGACCTCTCTGCTAGTCAATCATTTAGTTGGTCAGAAAAAGCAAAACTTTCTTCTTGTTAGTGGAATCTTCTTCAGAAGCATGCAGGAGGGTTGCCAAGGTTTGTGTGGTTGTACTAGCCATAAGAAGGTTCTGGGTTTTATACTGCCAATTGTTAATGTATTCATTTTCTAATTCTATTCATTTTACTAATTGTTTGGCTCTTATTCTATTAACTTTTTGATTGGCGTTATACAGTTGCGATTTTATTAATTTTAACTTAAATTAATCACAACTATAGAACAGTATTTAGTCTAAGTGAAATGGTACCAACAAGATCACATCAAAACTAATAACAGAAAGATGGTGGCATGGTGAAGAAAGAGATATTGTCTTGTCCTAAGCAAAATATAAGGCTGCTGCTATATGGTTATGTCTGACAGCCTCTAGTGGCCAGGACCCCACAAAGTCCTAATGCTCCTTGAAACCAGCATGAAGTGGCACCACCTACGCTTAATTACTGAACCTATTCCTGTGTTACAAGAATAATCTTGTATCATGTTGTTGATTCATCGACTAGAGGCAATTGCAAGACAGTAGCTAAAGGTCAAAAATCATTAAATTGTAAAACGTTTCTCCCTGTTCCCCTTCCTCATCAGTGAGGATAGACAAGTACAACTCCACATCTTTGTTATTACAAGTCCTTTAGTATTCTAACATCAGGTGCCAAAACTGTTCAGTCCAGTTACACAACAATGTAAAAAAAATATAATGAACTAGATCACTGAAATCTAAGGATCTATTGATAAGAAGATGTGTGCATATTAGTTTTCCTGGAGGCAGTAAAGTTAATTAATCTGCCTCTCAGGTAATGAAAGAGTAATTATCACAGTCCTGAGCATGCCACATGTATCCAACACTATTCAATACTTTGCTGCAATTGTACTTCACCTTGCTTTTCTATCAGGAATGTTGCCAATTATTTATTCTGGATATGAATTAAAATAAAACTGGAGATGGTACAGCCTATTATTTAATATTTTTAATTTCATATGTTAGCAAAATAATGCTTAGGATCATTCAACATAGATTAGAGGAGGAAATGGGAATAGAGATGCCAGATGTTCAAGTTGGCTGTAGAAAAGGCCAAGGAACACTTTATTGCTGATGCATGGGGATAATTGAGAAAGCCAAAGAATGCCAAAAAGAAATCACTGTGGGTTCTGTTAATCATAAAAAGGCCCTTGATTGTGCCGGTCACTTCAAGCTGTTGAATCCCAGAAAAATGGGACTCCCAGAACATCTCAGTATTCTCACGAGAAATGTGTATGTATGTCAAGAAATTAAAATTCAGGGAAAATATGGTGAAACAGACTGTCTCCAGGTTGGCAAAGACATGTGATAATGCTATACAGTGGTCCCTCTACTTATGAACTACTCGACATACAAATTTTTCGACTTACAAATGGAAAAAGTGGCCGCATGCT
>JANHFR010004911.1:534645-547774 GCA_032468015.1 Mimophis mahfalensis | reverse complement strand
ATCCTCAGAGCAGCAGTGCAAGTAAACATGTAATGATCGTCCAGTGTTTCTTAAGAGAGAAATTCTCCACACGTGCATCATTATTGGGTTATATTCAATATTGCACAATTCTTGTTTACATCACAACACAAACAGTGAAGTGTGGGATCTATGGCAAGTCATGTGGCATTTGTGACGTCATATTAGCTTTCTTCAAACACAAGCAGTCCCTTCCCAAACTCTTGGAACTTGGAAGCCTGGAACAGCATATAAACCAGCCAGCCAATCAGTCAGTAATCTCTCAAATGTAATGCAAATGCAACTGTTGGCCTCTAATTTATTGGAATAAGGGATAGATTGGAGGGCAGAACACCAATGTGTCTTCTCCACCCTGCAATAAATACATACATACACATATAGGGCAGTTCCTAATGTGGTTAATTTTTCCTTGATTGAGAAAGCTGTTCTTCCACCGCTTCAGGAAGTGCTGGTTCACCCTCTCCTCAAAAAGCCATCACTGGATCCCACTATACTAGACAGAGTTTGTTGAATATCTAACTTCCCCTTTTGGGGAAAAGTGGTAAAGAAGACAGTCATGCAGTCCCTTTAGAGGGGCCTGGATGAAATGGATTATCCAGATCCCTTTCAGTCAGGATGCAGGCCTGAATATGGGATGGAGATGGTATTAGTCACACTTTTAGATAATCGCTGGTGAAATGGGGTTGTGCATCTATCCGTGCTGTACTTGACCCATCAGTGGCTTTCCATATGTGGTATCCTCCTAGATACCCTCCAGGGACTGGGAATGGGCAACACTATATTTTGGTGGTTCTCTTTTCTTCAGGGTTGCTTCTAGTCATATTGATTGGAAGTGAGGGATCTCAACCTCTTCCTCGTGTGATGCTGTGTATTTCAGTGTCCTATTTAACTCCTATATGAAGCTGTTGAGTGAAATCTCTATCATCAAATGGTGAAGCATCATCAGTATGTTGATGGTGCCCAATTATACTGTACATCTCTGCCCATGATGAATTAATTTAGGTTGTTGATATCTTATCCTGTAGGGGCCTGGATGGGGAAAACAGGCTCTGACTAAACCCTGGCAAGATTAAGTGGCTTTGGGGCCTTCTGATTCTAAGATTTTGCCACATTTGGTACTAGATGAGGTTGCACTGCCACAAACAGGCCCAATGCACAACCTCCTAGATTCGCAACTCCTCAAAAAACATTAAAAAATTAAAAAGTTACTATAGTGGACTCGGGCTATAGCAGGGGTGTCAAACTCACGTCCTCATGGCGGGATCATGTGACATATCAGGACTTTTTTTCCCCTTTACTAAACTAGGTGTGGGCATGGCCACTGCATGACGCATCTAGCCCACGGGCCATGAGTTTGACAGTCCTGGCCTATAGCACTTTCTAATAAGATTTTTTTCTGCCTTTCTTCCAGGAGCTCAAGCCAGTACAAAACATTCCTGTCTCCAGCTTTATTAGCTCAATGAGCAACTTATATCAAGCAATGGCCCTTCAATTCCATGCTCAAACAATGCCCAAGAGCCCAACCCCATCTTTCCCAAGCAGACTTACAAGCCCTTAACTTCAGCCACAGCCTCATTTCGAGAAAGTTGAACTTTTCTCACATCTTCTCGCCGCACACTGTGATACCTACGGCGTGCCAGCTGCTCTTCAGTAAGACGGATGCGGCATGTTTCCTGTAGATAGCCGAGCATGGCAGGCACTGAGATTAGCAGGGCACACAGCCCATACCAAGCAGCTACAATGCAAGATGGAATAGATGCAGAGTTTATTAAGACACCCACAGCTTATCTAATCAGCAGTGGTTTTATTGTCTCCCTAACATATCACCTCATCAAAGGAAGTTTCAATACCAGCTGTCAGTGCAATTTTCCCACTATATATTATGACAAGCTCCTGCAAGTCTTCCTAAATGTTTCCTGAACAAAATCATATTCTACTCTCCTCCCATTAACTCAATCAAGTCTCATGATTTATGGGAAAACAGGTCCCAGAATTGCCCAGCATATCCATCCAACACTTCTCACCTTCACTCAGAGTAAGGAGCAGAAAGTTGACACCCAAACAAGTAAGGAGAGAGCAGAAGGGCATCTGCCAGCTGTGGAGTAGAAGCAATCAAACATTTACAATCTCAAAAGGATGCTGTTTATTATTTATTAATTAGAAGACCACTGAGGAAAAGTGAATAAAGAAGGCTGCATAAAGAATTAGAAAGGATCTAGTATCATATATTTTTTCCTGGGATTTGAACCAATACAAAATTATTTTTTAAAGTATGTGAAGCCTACATAACGCCTTATGTTAAAAATCCCTTCTGTTTCCAACATGAGTAGGGCAGGAGTTGATTACCAACAACTGTTTCATCATAGGTTAAAAGCAATGTGAAAGGGACCCTAAAAGCTAAGAAAAGGAGCTACATGCAATCTCAGAATCACAGCAACTATGACCCTAAAGAAGTATTTGCATAGAAGGCTAGTATGGGAAAGAATGCTAAGTTAGAGAAGTCTTTCTATGGTCTAACAAAGCCTCTTTCTATGGTCTTAAAATGAAATGAACACAGAACAACGGGACAAAAGAAAGGTAATGACGATAAGAAGTTGTACATCCTTTCATTTAAACTTCATTTAATTAGACTTCATTTAAGTCCAAAAAGCTTCTCTTTTTCCCACTAGAAAAAGCAAGTCTTATAAAAAGAATTTATTATGACAACAAGCATAGATTTTGCTGAACTATGATCTGAAAAAAGTAGATATATAGAAAAGCACTAACCTGAGGAGGAACCACATTCCTTCAGCAACATCTTGCAGTGGTTCCAGGTACAGCTCTAGTTGCTTATAGGATACCACCAGATTAAAGAGGTCCAAAGAAGGAGGCTTAGGGTGAGAGGGCGAAACTTGCTGGGTATCAGATGCTGTGGCGGCGTCTAACCCATTCCCTGTGGACACTCCACCATCACGTTCTGATACCTGCATACTGTAAATATGCATTTGTGATTTAACTTAATTTTGTATTTATTTCCCTGAAGGGAAAATTAAGGTGAACAATGATAATCATTTCTGAAATAACACTGTTTTGAAACAGTGTTTCAAAACCTTATTTATTAAAACCTAAAATTCAAAGCCTGTTAAATAGTGGCAATTGTAAACACAAAAATTAATGAGCAAACAACAAAATAAACCAGCAACACATTTCATTTCCATGCCACTGAAGTGAAACATAAATTGCCATTTATCCATGGGCTGCGTACTTCTAAGGCTATAGGAAATTATATTTCCCACTCAGACAATAATGAACAAATGGAGTTTGCATGAAGAAGTTACATGAAAATCCAGTGGAAAGTGCATTACAAACAAAACTAAATGCATAAAATCATTATATTTACATTTATTAATTTACCTCAATTATCACCATTTCTTTATGAACAAAATCTCTCTTCATAAATATTGATTACACAGAAGGGAAAGCTAGAAAGAAAATAACCCCGCGTATCATTATTTAACCAATATGCTGACAAGCGCTAACAAGTCCTTAATCTATGCTCTTTATCAAAAGTTGAGAGGTGCATCTGTGGTAGAAAAAAAGACCAAATCACATTCTGCATTATAGTCTAACTGGGCAATCCTATTACCTGAACAAATTGCATCAAAACACACGCACAAAAAAATCCCATGACAGATGCTCGCTTTCATTATCGCAATATACATAACAAAAAGGACCCTAAATCCTTTTCCAGAAATGAAGAAAGTTTTCTATTTATTCATAGATGAAGAGATCTGTGATTAATAACTACCAGATACAAAGGGCTCCAGCATCTGCATTCTCTCCATCCCGCCGTCTGCAAGCCTTATCAACCGCATTTCCCCTTTACCGGCATGAGCATCCTTTCAGGAAGGAAACCACAAAAACCCACAACTTCAGTCTTAAGAGTTCTGAAACCAAGCATAGCAATACGACGAAGCAAAACGTTCCCTACATGGCATCCTTTCCCGCCAGGCGCTGTCCAGATGCAATGAATTACAACTGCCAGCACCGCATCCAACACGTCCTTGCCGCGCTGGCGAGAACTATAGGAATTCATGGTATCTAAAGGGTTCAGGGTTGGAGAAGTTTGCTTCATGGGGGAAGGAAGGCACCGATTCCCTGGACCAGATCATAGAGACCTACCGGATACCAAAGCCTCACCTCGATCCTGCTCCGCTCCACACTCACCCCAATCTCAGATCAGGAGAAGGGGAGGAGCCTCCCCAGCGGTTTTGTTCCACTCGACCCTCCCGTAGCCGCCCGCACTTCCTAGCAAGAGCGACCCGGCTGTGCCTAAGCTTCGGGAAAGCGGCGGCCGTACCCGCCTATCAAGCTCAGCAAGCCAATCAGAGGCAGGCATAATCCGAAGGGCGTGAAGGGTCACACCGGCGGATGGGATCCCCGGAAAAGCTCCCCTCCTATTGGTTAAAACCCTCTGGTCCTCAGCCTATAAGAGTTGCATTTCTTGCTCGCGGTACTGGCAAGCTGGGGCTAGAGTTTGTGGTGCTGGTTGCGGCCTGATCGTGCCCCGGCTCTGCTTCTGCGCCCTGTGCTAAAGTTAGCCGTTGGTCATCAAGGTTTCCTGGGAGCGTCTTTGCCCAAAAGCTGAAAAGCTCCAGTAATAGACAAGAAATGTAAATAAAAGGTTACGTCCTGGAAACTACCAGAGCATTTGTCAGTCAAGGTTCCTAAAATCGTCCAGATTGATTTCATGATGTGGTAATTGACCATTAAAAAACTTATTACGCGTTAAGCAAAAAAATTTAAAATACTTTTCAAATGGTCTCATACTAAGGGAAGCAGACAACGTAGGTAAACCATAATGTGGTTTGCTTGTTTGGGACCTAGCGGTTGGACCAGCTACGTCCCAATTTTGGGAAAGACACAAAATTACGAAGCCCAAATTTTATCCTTATAGAAGGTAAAAGGGCAGTCGGTATTTTGGGAAAGGAATTCAGGCCCCTTCTGACAAACCAGAAAGTGGCCCTCCTGGTTTCCAAGAACTTCTCCAGAAAAAATAACAAGAACAGAAGGGGGAGTAGCGGCGGCGGCGGCGGCTTGAGAGGCAGTAGAGGAAGCGCCTCCCACATTCCGTTGCTCCTTGAACTTGCGCAAGTATTTCGGGTCGAGTGGGCAGCCCAGGAAGGGAAGTAAGCCACAGAAACAGTTTTAAGTAACCAGGCTGTCAAAAGAGAGCCTGGGTTTTCTGTCACTTATGGAGCGATGTGTGGGACGCACCTCCGGATAGAATGAAAGATTAAAATAAAATATTTAGATTACTCCGTTTATGCTCCCTGCACCTTGTGTAAAGCTGCTTCTTTGAAAATAGATATTTGCTATTAAAAACCGTTGTAAATAAGATAATAATGAATGAATGCGAGCTACAGTCATCTGGGCAAAACTTTTCTTTCTTTAACTTAAGTCCTGTGGTGAAGGTTATTAGAATTCAATTAGAATCGAAATTAGAGTTGACAATGAAGATATCCCAGTAGTTGCCTTCTGGCTTTTAGGATTAACTATCCTAAAAGGATTAACTATCCTAAAGAACAAGCAGTCAAGAAATATGCTGCATTCTAGCACTCGGTAGAGCAACCATGAAGACCTTAAAAAAGACTTTCATGCTGTGATGTGGACTGGTTTTTCCTTGAGGAAGATGTTTCACTTCTCATCCAAGAAGCTTCATCTGTTCTGGCAGGGTGGTGGGATGATGGGTTAGTTCTGACAGGATGTGTGGAGGGTTTGGAAGGATCATATTTATTTGCATTCATCTGATGGTAAGCACATTCAGAGTTCTTGAGGTCACTTGAGGATTTATCGGAAAAGTATTGATCCATTTGAACATCAGTGTAAGAAAAGTCTCCTAAAAATACCATTGGCAGCCATGAAGAAAAACCAGATCAACCCAGAGTTCCCTCTCAAGACATAAATGGCCAGGCTCCATTTATCTTACTTCAGACACATTATGCAAAGACCCAGACTCTCTGGAAAAGACTCTAGGGAACCAGCAGCAAAGGGGATGGACTTAGTGTGGCAATGACTGTACCAGTGAGCGACTTGAAAAAAACAAGGATCATCATGGAAAAAATCTATGTGGTCGCTAGGAGCCAAAAACAACTTTTGGCACATAAAGTCAAAAATACTCTGAACAGTATATTGATACTTTTAAATTTATGTTTTTCTTTGTACAAAAAACCTCTGCAATTCTGTTCATGAAAACAACTTGCTATAATAGAAACACCTCCTAAATGCAATATTTATTTTAGTGAGGAATTTTCTTACATTATAATGCATAACTAACATTTTGGTCAAGTGGACTACATTTCATTAATTAGAAAATATATAATGAATTCTAATGTGGTCATACAAAGACTAAAGTTCCAATTAGGAATACATTTGCATTGTTTGCCACAGATTTAAAGACCATCATGGAAAAGAGATTATTTACTGATTACATATTGGTGTATTCTATCTGTGCTTCACTGGAAGATAATGCCCATAGTAGTCTTTAATTATCATGAGAGAATTGTAAAATTGTTGGCATGTTAAGTGAAATTTCTACCATGTTATATGGAAAGGCTGTTGCTAAATTCAGTTCACAAATAACTGAAATGATTGGACTTTTTGATAACAGTAGAAATAGTAACTTATGTGGCGTAAGAGCAGGAAATCAAAATATTTTCTACAGATTGAAAAAGGCTCTGAAAATGTTAATTTTAACATAATGTGCAGGCTTTGCATTTGCATTATTGTTGATACATTATCTCCAGTGGTGGGATTCAGTTTTTTTTACTACTGGGTCTGTGGGCATGGCTTAGTAGGCATGACTATGCTGTCGACCAATCAAAGGTGGTATTTGCCGGTGTCACCCAATCAGAGGTGGTATTTGCCAGTTCTCTGAACCCGTCAAATTTATTGCTGCCGGTTCTTCAGAACCTGTCGGAACTGGCTGAATACCACCTCTGGTTATCCCTTAAATTAATCTTTTGTTGTCAAGATTTACAATGGCATCTGTATTTCTGCTGTAACAACCCTAACTTTGAAATAATGTTATTTTATTGATTTGGAATGTCAGCTACCTCTCAACAAAAGCAATGTTCATTGACTTTTTCAATGTCTATTGTCTAGCATGTTATATGAATTAAGCCATTGTGTTTGTAAACCATAGGGTAGGGCTTTGGCTGTTTTACTCTCTTTTGCTCTCAGGTTTTGTGGACTTGGTGTCTGTTGACCTCATGTTACATTTTGGTTTTGTGTGCTGGCAGATAACAGAAAACATGCTGTTTATACTGTAAGGTAAAGGTAAAGGTAAAGGTTCCCCTCGCACATATGTGTTAGTTATTCCCGACTCTAGGGGGCAGTGCTCATCTTCATTTCAAAGCCGAAGAGCCAGCACTGTCCGAAGATGTTTCCGTGGTCATGTGGCCGGCATAACTAAACGCCAGAGGGGCACAGAACACTGTTACTTTCCCACCAAAGGTGGTCCCTATTTTTCTACTTGCATTTTTACATGCTTTTGAACTGCTAGGTTGGCAGAAGCTGGGACAAGTAATGGGAGCTCACTCAGTTACACCGTGCTTGAGATTTGAACCGCCAAACTGCCAACCTTTCTGATCAACAAGCATAGCCACTGAGCCACCACATCCCTTGTTTATACTGTAGTCAACAATAAAACTTTGCATTCAAGAGAAAACCACCAGGTGGTGGTAGAAAACAGGCTTTAAACCTTGCCACCAAGGTTTAAAAATAGAAAGATAAAGATGGAAAGATAGGAAGAACAGCTGCCTTTTCTCAGTAATTGTCTGGTTTTTTGTTTTTTTAAAAAAACAGTTAAAATCCTTAATGAAAAGTTTACTGGAAGAATCAGAATGTCAAAAAATATAGACAAACTTGCAATTATGGAAATAACACTCTACAGCTATAAAACCCACAGAAACCTCTTATATCTATTTATTTATTTATTTATTTTATTAATTGAATTTATATATAGATAAACTGCCTCCAACCCTTTCTTTACTTATTCCAGATTGTCATATGTACAATTTGAGCCAATTCATATGTATAAATGACACAAATAGCAATTGATTTTATAGATTTCAGCATTTTAAATATTTCAGTACTTGGACCAGGCACTATTAATGTCAATCATTATTAAAATTTATATCCTCCCAGCTCCAGAAACTCTGGGTGGCTGACATCCAGATAAAAACTCATTACATTCTGTTATTTATATGAGAGACAGCCTATGCATTTTGTTCAAGTTTTTCTGTCCCCTGCTTTACTGTATGGTGTTACTGTTGCTGACAGAACCCTGAAAAGTAACCTGTGTGCCCTGCAATGAATTTCAGCATTTCCTCATAATGGCTCAAGTACATTCTTCCTGTAGTGTTCCCTTCCACTGAGTTATTCCATGGTTTTAGTCAAATACTTTTTCCTTGCATGAAAGTTCTTATGCAAAAAAACAAGAGGTCTTTCATGCATGGTTTTCCTGCTTGAATCCTTCACTCTGCCCATAGAAGCTCACTTCCCACTGATTGTCAGGAAGTGTTGCAGTCAGAGTCTCATTCCTTCCTTCACTGTCGGGGCTTGTCTACTGATCAAAAACAATGCTTTGGACAGGTTTTTGCAGGATTAAAATAATACTCTGAGGGAAGATCTGAAGCTTGAATAATTATGGCTGCCTTCACAATGACAGAGTATTTTGGAGTGCTCTCATTATAGAATACTTCCATGAGTGCATACACAAAGCATAAATCTCAGTCATCTGGGTCATGGTGTCCCAAATGTGCTTTTCAAAAGGCAACTGGATTTTCTTAGGGTTTTTTTCTTGAAAACGTTTCGCTTTTCATCTAAGAAGCTTCTTTAGTTGGAGCCTGAAATGAAGAAGTTCTTGGATGAGAAGTGAAATGTTTTTTTTAAAAAAACTAAGAAGATCCAGTTGCCTTTTGAAATGCACCTTTGGGACACCCAGAACAATAGTATACTCTCTGATCAATAAGACTGCAATTGCCTGTTTCTGCATAAATTCATGTGGTAAAATATGAAATTTAACAGCTAAAATGTACTGTTTTAATTAAAAATGTAAAAAATCTCACAAGTTGTGTTAACATACAACATTCTTCAGAAGTATTCACTCTGCCTGAATATTTTCCTCATTCTCTGACTGCCCTGTGTTATCTACTCACAAATAATGATCATAATTGATCTTGTTATTACAACAAAATCACTTTATTGCGTAAAATGTAACCCATCAATTACGCTAGTGTTTCTGAAAATGATCTCATTTCCATTGCTCTGAAAAAGGCTTGAACAGTAAATTCCAGTTTCTGTGATCATCTAGCCATGATCTACATACAGTACACCAGAAAGTTTGGTCAAAGTGGGGTTATGGCCATATTATTCTGGCATTGTTACATATTAACTGGTTCCTATCATATATGCGGAGTGTAAAAGTTTATCAATATGCAGTGCTGTAACTGGTAATGCTTACATTCTCAGCAAGTAGTAGTGGATTTGCTTCAAATTATTATGCTTTTGCTGCTCAAAATATCCATCCAAATTATTCATCCAATTTAAAACAGATCCTGTCCAATATCATAGTCCAACATATTTATAACGATCAAATATAACTTCCCATCTCTGCTTTTCCTCATTACTAATGTCTACAATCTTTACTGCAACTTAACTAATTTTTACAATTAGAACTGTTTTCAGCACCAAAACTTTTCCTTTAAAAAAAATCACTGAATATCCTGAATGTTTAAAGTAATATATATTGAGATTCAGCTATATCTAGCAATCAATCATTTATTTAATTTGTATCCCATCTTTATTATTTCTTTAAACAACTCAATGTGGCAAAAATACTCAATATTCCTTTCTCCTGTTTCTCCACAATAACAACCCAGTTATCTGAATGCAGGCAGGTACATTTGTGACATGCAATGTTCTATTAAGTTAGTTTCTTGCTGACTTAAAATAAAGTAATGACAAAAAAAACCAATGTCTGTGAGTAAATTAGTAACATGAAGATTGTGAAATCTGTTATGGCATTTGTCCAGTTTTGTCTGATGTTTCAAACAGCTTTGGGGCCAAAATCAATAAAAACTATAAATGTCAAGGATCTTTCTTTCCTGGCTATGATCAAGTGTGAGTCAAAAGCAATATATTAAATTCCATTCATATCAATTATTTACACATTTTTCTTTCTAAAAAAACATGTTATCCATTGGCAGATGATCCATCTATTAGTAACATCCAATCATCTTTTATTTCAAAAATAAAGTACTATCTGGAAGATGGTACTATAGCTGTTAATACTTACCGTAATTGCAGGACTAACTAGTGCAAGGAGGACTTAAGAGGTTAAGATAACAGTTAATGACAATCATGCACACATAGAAAGTATCACATAATCATTAAGCTCATGAAAGAAAGATGTACGTTGTTCATGCAGTCTCCAAATCAGATTTCTTCCTTATCAGTATCTGGAACCACCCACTTTGTAGGAATAAGGCACAGGGCCAGTCCTAGCATTAAGTAAGGCAGAAATCTCAGACAGTATGTGTGGAATTTAGCAAATTCTAAGTTATCTAATCTGTAATTGCTATTTTTTACAGCCAAAGATGAATGATTTGCTTCTTACCTATTATTACCCATATTGCCCTCATCTCTGAATGTTACATTTTCCTTGTTCTCATATTTATGTTTCTCCCCTTTTATCTTTCCTGGCTGCATTTGGAGAAGAAAATGCATATATGTTTAAAACAGAGCTTTTTAATAGATTATGCTTATTATACACAATTTGATTCAGGATCTGAGATAATTACAGAATTAAGGAAAGGATCTGGAATGTAACCTTCATCAAGACAGAACATATCTAGAATTTGATGCAGAAATAGTAATCTGTCTAATGGCCAAAATGGAACTTTTGGAAAGTAAGGGAAATTGATCCAAATACCCCTAAATATTTAATCAGTTTTATACTGCCTGCTTTGCAACTCCTGAAAAAGCCTTGTTCAGATTTTATGTTCAAGAATAGTGTAGTGGCACGAGATGCTCCAAATATAATGGATATTATACCCATTCCCAGATATATTACACATTGTTGAGCATGTTAACAGTACTTAGTTAAAAGTGCAGCAACACTTCCCCTTGCTCTTCCCATCTCAAGTAGGTAGGATGGCACAGCTACCCTCTGCTGATGGGCCACCCGTAGCATAGAGCCCTTGGATTTAACATGTCTGAAGATTTGTATTCCCTTATATTTATCTCCTCTTCCTAGAACACTGTCAGGCTGACATGCCCTACCATAACTTGGCATGGGCATTTGGTTCTTTCCCAATAGCTAATAAATTTCACCTTGTGTGAAGACAGGTAGGGTTGCATTCTTCCTTTCTTCCCCTCCATTGCTGCATAACAGCAAGACTACCATGTGAAACTAATAGCCTGTCCAAGGTCAAGGATGCACCTAAACAGCTGGCTTTGGGCAGAATTCTTCTTCTACAAAAACAATATAGGATAATGTTTAAAGTATTGAACTTAGAACGAGGAGACCCAGGTTCAAGTTGATAAGCAACCATATTAGATTACAAATACTCCTTGACCTAACTATTTGTCTAGTGACTGTTCAGTTACACAGCACTGAAAATAGTGACTTATGACCAGTTTTCACATATACAACAGGTGCAGCATACCCATGGTCATTTGATCAAAATCTGGGAGCTTGGCAACTGGGATGTATTTATGACAGTTGCACTATCCCAGGGCCATGTGAACACTATTTGTAACTTTCACAGCCAGCGTCTGACAAGTAAAGCCAATGGGGGAAGCCAGATTTGCTTAACGACCACATGATTCACTTAATGATGGCAAAAAAGGTAAAAAAAATGAGACACAATTCACTTAAAAATTGCCTTGAATGAATTTTTCAGCTTAATAATGATTGCACATACAGGGCCACCTGTATTGTCCAGTCAGACCACTATACCTCATGGGCTAGTTACTGTGTAGATAAAATGGAGGCATCTTGAGCTCTTGAAAGAAAGATGGAATATATATCTGCAAAGATGAAGTCGGGAAAGCAAAGGCTCTGAATGAGTAAAGACTTGCAACAAAAGTCAAAGATAATTTTAAAAAAGTTTCTATCAACGTATAAATAACAAGAAAAAAGTCAAGGAAACAGTTGGTGCAGTAAAGGCAGAAAATGGTAAGGAAGTAATAGGCAGTAGAGAGAAAGCAGAGCTGCTTAATTCATTCTTTGCATCAGTCTTTACACAAAAAAGGAAACCAAAGCCCAACCTACCAAAAACATAACTAAAAGACAGACTAGAAATAACAATTAAAATAAACAAGAAAATGGTAAAAGAATACCCCTCTGACCTTGAGGAATATAAATCACCAGGACCTGATGGATTACATCCCAGAGTTCAGAAGGAGCTGGCAGATGTTATCTCAGAACCATTGTATCACATCTTTAAAAAATCTTGGCACACCAGGGAATTACCAGAAGATTGGAAAAGGGCTGATGTGGTACCCATCTTTAAAAGCGGGTGGAGGGGTGGTGGAAACTAGACCCAAAAACTACAGACCAATCAGCCAACATCAATACCTGAGAAGATACTGAAAAAATAAAGAACAGATCTGTGAACATCTAGAAACAAATAAGTTGTAGCTCTACTAGAAGATCTCCCAGGTCCCTTCCAGCTCTATTCTGATTCCTTCATGTTCCAATATGAGTGGACTCAGGTATGTTTTATTGAGCATGGTCAACGAGAGGAAAATGGCTGGAAAAGTTTCTCAGTAAGTAGATGAGGTTGGTGTGCTGAGGTTCAAGCAGATCAGTCATTCTGAAACCCATAAAGCCAGTCTTAGGACATCATTGAGTAAAGGGGCTATTAACTTGGCTTCTCATTTGCTACTGCTAGAACGAAGTTCCTTTCCAATGAAGATTTTTTTCAAGGGAGGGCCAGTTCCACCATTTACACTATTGGTATAGAAGCACAATAGTTGTAGAGATTTGCCAGAGGCAGTCTTGCAGCTATTCAAGAAGTTTGGGGGGGGGGACATATTCTGTGTCCAAGAAACATCTGTATTT